>PVKM010003154.1:0-59602 GCA_004027735.1 Carollia perspicillata
AGAACTACCAGAAAATCAAACTGCTTGGACTCTGGCAACCAAGGAAATAAAGAAACATTCATCCAGACGAAGGGTGGGAAGGGTGGGAAGGGTGGGAAGGGTGGGAAGAGTGGGAAGGGTGGGAAGGGCAGAGACAGGCAGTCAGGCAGAGTGACATGTGGCAAGGCATCAGAACACGCAGGCAAGGCATGACTGGTAGATCGGGCACTCCCACATTAGCAGGTGGATAAGCCAGAAGGAACAATTGGGTAATGAGAAAAAGCTTTGATCAAGGGAAAGAATAACAGGAAATAACAAATTACAAATTACCAATATCAGAAATGAGAGATATTATCACAAACCCCACAGATATCAAAATGATAATACAATAATACTATGTGCAACTTTATGCCAATGAATTTGAAATATACATAAAGTCAAAAAATTATTGAAAAACACAATTTACTTAAACTTGCTTTGAAAAGCGAAGAAAAATCTGAGTAGCCCTTAGGTTTATTAAAGAATTTTAATCTATCAAAAACCAACAGGTCCAGGTGCTTTTATTATTGATTTTTGTGGATGACGTGTGAAAACAAAAACACACTAATTTTACACAAAAGTTTTTGAAGAATAGAGTCAATACTTTGAATTTATGTGATGAGACCACTATAACCCTCACATTAAAATTGAACAAAGATATTGTAATCAAAGAATATTACAGACCAAAACTCTCAGTAACATTGGCAAAATATTTATCAAATATTAGCCAATTGAATCCAATGATACACAAAAATATTACACTACACTGAAGTAAGGTTTATCTCAGGAATGTAAGATTTAATACACATTCGAAACCAATACATGGAATATACCACAATAAAAAATTAAAAGAGAAAATCTATATTATTCTGAGTAAAAGCAAAGAGAACATATAACAAAATTCAACATTATCTATCTATGGTAAAAATAAACATTTATCAAACTACAAATAAAAGATATCTTTCTCAATCTGGTGAAGTATATCTACAATTGAACCTACAAATAAAAACATTTTTAATGAAAGAAAGGGATGCTTATTTCTAAAAGATGGATCAACACAATAGTGTCAATATTTACTATTTTGGTTCAACTTTGTAATGGAGGCCCAAACCAGTGCAATAAGAAAACAAAAAAAAATAGGAATAAAGATTACAAAAAAGAAATAATATTGTCTTTATTTATAGGTAGCTGACATGATTATGTACATAATAATTTCTGTAAAATCTACAAAATATCACCCTGGCTGGTGTAGCTCAGTGGATTGAGCATGGACTGCAAACCAAAGGGTCACTGGTTCAATTCCCAGTCAGGGCACATGCCTGGGTTGCAGGCCAGGTTCCCAGTGGGGGACATGTGAGAGGCAACCACACATTGATATTTCTCTCTTTCTCTTTCTCCCTTCCATCCCCTGCCTATAAATAAATAAATAAATAAAAATCTAATGAATGAAAAATAAAATAAAAAATAAATAAAATCTACAAAATATCTATTAAAATCAATAGCATGGTAATAGCAATGTTCATGTGTAAAAATTATGTTTCTATATATAAGTAATAATCAATAAAAATGAAATTAAAAGGTATGCTATTTAAGCAGCATCACAAATTAAGAAATATAAATAAATTTTAAATTTTGTAAATATTTCATTTACTAAGATATAACTAACTTACATTATCTTAGTTTTAAATGTAAAACACATAATGATTCAATATTTGTATATATTGCAAAATTACCACCATGATAACTTCAGTTAACATTTCATCATCATACATAGTTATAAATTTTTTTTCTTTTTTAAAAATATTTTATTTATTTATTTTTAGAGAGAGGGGAAGGGAAGGAGAAAGAATGGGAGAGAAGCATCAATATGTGGTTGCCTCTCACGTGTCCCCTACTGGGGACCTGGGCCTGCAACCCAGGGATGTGCCCTGACTGGGAATCGAACCAGTGACCCTTTGCTTCACAGGCCCGTGCTCAATCTACGGAGCTACACCAGCCAGGGCTATAAATCTTTTTTCTTTTGATAACTTTTAAATTTGCTTTCCTAGCAACTTTCAATTATGCAATACAATTATTATTAACTGTAGCTACTATGCCTTACAAGATATCTCCATGACTTATTTTATAACTGTATGTTTGTACTTTATGACACCCTTCATCCATTTCACCCATTCTCCCAGTCATTCCTTGGGCAATCACTCATCTCTTCTCTGTATTTTTGAGCTTGTTTGTTTGATTGTTTTTTTTGTTTGTTTGTTTTAGACTCTACATATAGTTAGATAATACAGTAATTTGCCTTTCTTTGCCTGATTTCACTTAACATAATACCCTCAAAGTTCACCTGTGTGTAGCTGCAAATGCTGATAATCTCACTGAGGAGATAATTATAATTGTTTTTTTCCCATTTTTGTGTGTCTTCTTTTATCCCTTTTAACACTTTAAATATTCCTTTCCACTCACCTCTTGCTTGTATTGTTGCTGACAAAAAAAAAAAAAAAATCTGATGTTAATTTTCTTCTCTTATAGACAAAATGTTTCTGTTTTTTTTCCCTTTGACATGTTTCAATATATTCTTCAGCTTTTGCAGTATGAGCATGATATACATATTTTTTTTTAAATTTAGTATGTTTCCTCCTTTCCAGTTTGGTTGCTTTTTATTTCTCCTTCTTGTCTGTTTGCAGTGGCTAGGACTTCCAGTACTACCTTGAATAAGAGAGATGAAAGCAGACATCCCATCTTGTTCCCAATCTTAAGGGGAATAATTGTACTTTTTGCCCATTGAGTATGATGCTGGCAGTGGGTTTGTCACATATGGCCTTTATTATGTTGAGATATGTTATTTCTAGTCCCACTTTACTGAGAGTTTTTATCATAAATGAGTGCTGGATTTTACCATAAGGTCTATCTGCAATATTGATATGATCAAGTGGTTTCTATCCTTCATTTTGTTTATGTGGTAAATTACATTTATTGATTTGTAAATGTTGTACAAACCTTGCATTCAAAGAATAAATTCCACCTGATCATGGTGTATGATCTTTTAAATGCACTGCTGTATTTGGTTTACTAATACTTCATTGAGAATTTTAGCATCTATGTTCATCAGGGATGTAGCCTACAATATTTTTGTTTGCAATACCTTTATCTGGTTTTGGAATTAGGATAATGCTGGTCTTGTAAAATGAGTTTGGGAATCTTCCCTCTTGAATTTTATGAAATAGTTTGAGAAGGAGAGGTGTTAGTTCTTCTCAAATGTTTGGTAAAATACACTAATGTAGCCATGTAGTGAAGGACTTTTGTTTGTTGGGAGTTTTTTGATTACTGCTTCCATTTCTCTAGATGTAATCTGTCTATTCAGATTCTTTGATTCTTCCTGATTTATTTTTGGAAGATGGTATGTTTCTAGGAATATATCCATTTTATCCAAGTTGTCCAGTTTGTTGACATACAATTGTTCATAATATTTTTCTACAATTCTTGGTATTTCTTTGGCATCAGTTGTTATTTTTTCCTCTTTCATTTCTGAAATTATTTATTTGGGTCCTTTCTCTTTTTTTCTTGATTAGTCTGGTTAAAGGTTTGTCAATCTTTATCTTTTCAAAGAATCAGATCTCGGATTCATTAATCTTTCGTATCTTTTTTAGACTCTGATTTCATCTATTTCTGCTCTGATCTTTATTATTTTCTTCATTCTACTCACTTTGGGCTTTGTTTGTTGTTTCTTTCAAGTTCCTTTAAGTGAGAAGTTAGCTTGTTTATTCAAGCTTTTTCTTTTCTTTTCTTTTCTTTTTTGTGATAGGTCTGTAATTCTATGAATTTCCCTCTTAGGATTGTTTACCCACTGTTCCACAAATTTTGGATTGTTGTGTCCTCGTTTCCATTTGTTTCAAGGTATCTTCTGATTTCTTCATTAATCTCATTGTTGACCCATTCATTGTGTAGTAACATGTTATTTAGCTTCCATGTCTTTGCATGTTTTTCAGTATTGTTCTTGTGATTGATATCTAGTTTCATAGCATTATGGTCAGAGAAGATGCTTGATATGATTTCAATCTTCTTAAATTTACTGAAACCTGTTTATGTCCTAACATGTGGCCTATCCTAGAAAATGTTCACAGTGTACTTGAACAGTATATATATTCTGCTTCTTTGGGTGGAAATGCTCTGAAGATATCAATTAAATCCATTTGATATAATTTGCCACTAAGGCTGCTATCTCTTTGTTGGTTTTCTGTCTGGAAGATCTGCCATTGAAGTCAATGGGATGTTAAAATCCCCAACTATGACTGTATTTCTTTTTATCTCTCCCTTTACATCTATCAAGATTTGCTTTACATATTTAGGTGTTCCTATGTTGGGTGCATACATATTTAATAGGGTTATATACTCTTGCTGGATTATTCCCTTTATCATTATGTAGTGTCCTTCTGTATCTCTTACTATAGGCTTGGTTTTAAAGTCTATTGTGTCAGATGTAAGTACTGCTAACTGAACTTTTTTTCTTTTCCATTTGCATGAAATATATTTTCTTAACCCTTTACTTTTAGTCTGTGTGTATCTTTCAATCTGAGATGGGTCTCTTGGAGGGAGCATATATATGAGTCTTGTTTTCTTATCCATTCAGCTACCCTATGTTTTTTGATCAGAGCATTTAAACCATTTACAGTTAAGGTGATTATTGATAGATACATACATAGTGTCATTTTATTGTTAGATTGTTTTCTTCTGTTTTTGTCTTATTATTTTTTTGCAGATGACATGGTTGTGTACACAGAGAACCCCAAAGATTCCACCAAAGCACTACTAGAACTTATAAATGAATTCAGCAAGGCAGGAGGATATAAAATTCATATCTAGAAATCAATAGCATTTTTACATGCCAGTTACAACTTATCAGAAAGGGAAATAAGAAAACAATCCCATTCAAAACTGCTTCAAAAAAATAAAATATCTAGGTATAAACCTAACCAAGGATGTAAAAGAATTGTATACAGGAAATTATAAGACACTGAAGAAAGAAATTGAAGAAGATACAAATAAGTGGGAAGCACATACCATCCATGTTCATGGATGGGAAGAATTAACATCATTAAAATATCCATACTACCCAAAGCAATCTATAGATTCAATACAATTCTTATCATTGTATGTACCCTAATGTTGTATTTCACAGAACTAGAACAAATATTTTAAAAATTTATATGGAGTCACAAAAGGTCCCACCTAGCAACAGCGATCCTGAGAAAAAAAAATAAAGTTGGAGGAATCATGCTACCTAATATCAAACTGTACTACCAGTCCATAGTAATCAAAACAGCATGGTACTAGCATAAAAACACATGCAAAGATCAATGGAACACAACAGAGAGCCAAGAAATAAACCCACAACTTCATAGTTAATTAATATTCTACAGAGGAAGCAAGCACATACAATGGGCTAATGATAGTTTATATAATAAATGGTGTTGGGAAAATTGGACAGATACAGGCAGAAAAATGAAACTACACCACCTCCTTATACCACACACAAGAATAAATTCAAAATGGATTAAAGACTTAAAGGTTAGACCCAAAACCATATAAATCTTTGAAGAAAACATAGGCAGCAAAATCTCAGATATTGCTCATAGCAGTTGTTGCTCATAGCATTGCCCATGAGACTTTTTTTTATCAGGTGTATCTCCCCAGGCAAGGGAAACAAAAGGAAAAACAAACAAATGGGACTACATGAAACTAAAAAGTTTTTGCACAGAAAAGGAAATCATCAACAAAAATAAAAAGACAATACACAGAATGGTAAAATATATTCACCAATACATCTGTTAAGGGGTTAATATCCAAAATTTATAAAGTACTTAGAAAATGCAACATAAAAAAAATTGAAAAATGGGCAAAGAACCTGAATAGACACTTCTCCAAAGAGGACATACAGTGGCTAAAAGACTTGTGGAAAGATAATCAACACCACTAATCATCAGAGAAGTGCAAATTAAAACAAGAATGAGATATTATTTCACACCTGTCAGAATGGCAATCATCCATAAATCAACAAATGACAAGTGCTGGTGAGGATGTGGAGAAAGGGGAATCCTTTTGTGCCGTTGGTGGGAATGCAGACCGGTGCAGCCACTGTGGCAAGCAGTATGGAGTTACCTCAAAAAATTAAAAATAGATCTGCCTTTTTACCCAGTGATCCCACTTCTGGAAATATATATGAAGGAACCCAAAACATCAATTCAAAAGAACATAAGCACCCCTATGTTCATTGAAGCATTATTTACAATCACCAAGATATGGAAGCAGCCCAAATGTCCATCAATAGATGAGTGGATAAAACAACTATGGAACATTTACACATTGGAATTCTACTTGGCCATAAGAAAGAAAATTTTAAACTTTGCAACAGTATGGATAGATCTGGAGAACATTATGCTAAGTGAGATAAGCCAGTCAGAAAAAGACAACTACCATGTGATTACATTCATATGTGGAATCTCAACAAACTAAACTAATAAGCAAAACAGAAAAATTTATAGATGGAGAGTAGATGACAGTTAGTGGGAGCAGGGAGTTAGAAGGTGAAGGGACTCAGCAAAAGGGAAAGGTACTCATGGACATAGACAACATGGTAGTAATTCCTGGGGGCTAGGGGGTCAAGGGGACTAAGTGGTAATAGAAGAAAATCCAGTAAATATTACATTTAAAAAATAAAAATTTAGATTGCTTGGTATGCTCTAGCTTCCTGGATTATATGTTGATGTTTGCTACTAATTTTGGAAATTTCCTAGTTATTATAAATTCAAATATTTGTTCTGCTTTGTTCTATTTTTTCTTTTTTCAGTTATGCAGATGTTACACCCTTTCCATTTATCTCACAGTTAATGGATATTGTTTCATTTTTTTCATTCTATCTTCTTTTATTATAATTCAGGATGTTCTTAGAGACATACCTTCAAGTTCATTGATTATTTTCTCAGCTCTGTTCTATCTACTGATTAGCCCGTTACAATAATTCTCCATTATGCTACAGTGTTTTTAGTTAACATTTCTTTATGTTTCTTGGGGTTTCCATTTCTCTTCTTATATTGTCCATATGTTTTTAATGCTATCTCCTTTTCCCATTATAGATCATAGTTATTTTAAATTCATTATCTGATAATTCCACAATCTGATAATTCCACAAACTGTGCCATATTTGATTCTCATGTTCTGTTTCTCCAATCTGATTCTCATGTTCTGTTTCTCCAATCACATTTTTTTAAAGATTTTATTTATTTATATTTAGACAGGAAAGGTTAGGGAGAAAAATATCAATGTAGGTTGCCTCTTGTGTGTCCCCTGCTGGGAACTGGCCTGCAACCCAGGCATGTGCCCTGACTGGGAATCGAACTGCAATCCTTTGGGTTCTCAGGCCTGCGCTCAATCCACTGAGCTACACCACCCAGGGCCCCAATCATGGTTTTTATTTTCTTCCTTTATAACATGCCTTGTAACTTTTTACTAAAAGCTCATTATTATGTATTAGATAATAAGAATGGAGATGGTCTTTTAGTGTGATGTTTGTTAATCTGAACAGGTATTGCTTATGTTTTGTGTTAGCCATAGCTGTAGGTACAAGAGAGTTGTTTATACTAGCTTTATTTTTTTTCTACCTTGTTGTCTTTGGGTTTTCCTAAGAAATCCTTCTTAAATAGTGTTGTCTTACTAGTCTTAGTTGTAATTTACTGTTATTCTACTAGAGCTCTGCTGATGTGGGGGCAAGATATTAGGGAAGGAAATCACTTTATAATTGATGAGTAAATCACACTTTCTTTGTTGGCTTAATCCTGGGCTGTTTTTTTTTCTCTTTCCTCTTTTCCCTTTTTTGTAATTCAGAAAACAAATGTAACAGTAGTAAAACACAGATAATATTTACCATTTTATCCATTATTAAATGTATATCTCAGTGGCATTAAGTATACTCACTTTATTTTGCAACCATTACTACATTCATCACCAGAAATTTTCCACCTCCCCCAACTAAACTTTGTACACATTTAACAATTGCTACCTCTAAACAACACTCTTGTTGCATCTCATAGCTTTCTGTATTTTGTGTTGTGTTTTTGTTTCCATTTGACTAAAGATATTTTTAAAATTCTCTTGAGATTTATAGTTTGACCCATTGGTGGTTTAAAAGTGTGTTTTCCAGTTCTTGTTCTGCTAAATAATTTCTAGTTCCACTCCACTGTGATAAAAATTATACTTTGTATGATTTCAATACTTTTAAATGTATTAAGACTGGTTTGTAGTCTAAAAATGATGTATCCTGAAGATGGTCTGTGTGTACCTGAAAAGTACTTATAGTTGGAATTTTTCTTATATGTCTGTTAGGCCCAATTGGTCTACAACATTCATTCCTCTGTTTCCTTTTAGTTCTTCAGTCTCATTTTTCCACCCCATTAGTGTTAAGTGGGGCATTGATGTTCTTTCTATTATTGAAGTGTATTTCTGCCTTTAATTCTCTCTCTGTTTGCTTCATACACTTAGAAGCTCTGATGTTTGCTACATACATGCTTACACTTTTTATTTTCTGGGTAAATTGACCCATTTTATCAATGTGTAATGTCCTGCTTGGTCTGTTGGAAGTGCTTTTCACTTAAAGTCTCTTTTGTCAGATATTAATATAGCCATCTTTGTTCTCTTTTGGCTACTAATTGTATAGAATGTGTTTTCTTGGTAAATTGACACTATTTATTACTATATGATGTCCTTCTTTGTCTCTGTGTTTCTGCCTTAGAGTCTATTTTATCAGATATTAGTATAGTCGTCCTTATTTTTTTTTGGCTACTATTTGCAAATATTTTTTATTCTTTCAGTTATAACCTATGAATGGCCTTAGACAGCAGATAGTTAATCTTTTAAAAAAATATTCTGCTTACCAAAACTTTGAGAGGCTTATTCAATTTAAAGTATTTGCTGATAGGAAGGACTTACAGTTGCCATTTTATTATCTGTCTTTTATTTCTCATAATTTTTGTATCTTCATTTGCCCCATTGCACCTTCCTTTGTGTTTGGTTGATTTTTTGTAGTGACATTTTGCTTAATTTCACATTTTCTTATGTGTGTGTGTGTGTGTGTATTCAGTATATATTAATTTTGTGTTTATTATGGGAACTACAGTTAATATCTTAAAGTTATAACAATGTATTTTAATGCTACTAAGTAAACTTCATTGGCATATTAAAAACATTTTAAACAACACCCCCTTTATGTTATTGTTATACATTACATAATTTTTATTGTATTCTCATCAACATAGACTTACAGTCATTTTTATGCATTTGTCTTTTAAATTTTGTAAAATAAAAAGCAGAGATATAAACCAAGATTTAAATAATATTGGTTTGTACATTTTCAACATTCGCCTTCACCAGAGAACTTTATTTTTTTATGGCCAAATGATTCTCTATTACCTTGTCATATCAATGATAAGGACTCCATTTAGCTTTTCCTTATAAGACAGGTCTAACTGAAATAAACCTTTCTATCACTGTTTACCTATTAATGTTATTTTTTCCTAGTTTTTGAAGAAAATGTCTTGTGGCATCCAAATTTCCTGCAGAAAAATTTGCTGACTTACATATTAAGGGTACCTTGTACAAGATAAATCAACTTTCTCTTGCTGCTTTCAATATTTTCTTTGTCTTTGGATTTTGACAGTTTTATTACAAAGCATTTCATTGTGGGTCTCTTTAGGTTTATTCTACCTGGGATCTATTGAGATGCATAGATTTGTGTACCCATTACTTTCCTTTGATTTGGGAAATTTACCATTTTGATATTTCAGATAATCTCTCTGCTCCTTTCTGTCTTTTTCTTCTCAGACTCCCATAATGTACATATTAGTCTACTTGATGGTGTCCTGTGATTTTCTTAGGCTCTGTTCATTTTTCTTGATTATTTTTTCAATTTGCTCTCTAGACTCAATAATTTCATATGATCTGTCTTCTACTTGGTTGATTTTCTTTCTGGTTGTTTCAGTCTTCAGTTGAATCTCTCTAATAAACATTTAAATCATTTTATTTTTTCAATTTTATAATCTCTGGATAGTCCTTTATAATAATTTTATCTATTTTTTATATTCTCATTTTGTTCATATGCTGCTCTCTGATATCTTTTAAGTCTTTACTCATATTTTCCTTTTGTCCTTTAAGCATGTTGAAGACAGTTATTTTAATGGCTTTTTCTAGAAAGTTTGATGACTGGGTTTCTGTAGAGATGGTTTCAGATGATATATTTTGTTCCTTTCTGTTTCTTTGTATGATCTTTTGGTGAAAGTTGAATATTTAAAAAGATCCAGCCATGGTGTGGGGGGGAAAGGCAGAAAACTGTACTTGAACAACAATAAAAATTTTAAGAACAAAAGACCCAGACATGTCCCCAGTTGTGTCACTGTCTGGGAAGACCTCTAATTAGCATGGCATGTTATAAGCCTTGCCATTTTCCCAGCATGAAGGCTTAAGATCTCCAAAGTTGTTTTTTTTTTTTTTTGTGGATATATATATCCCTGTTCCTAGTGTATGCTTTTAAAAAAATCCATCTCTATATATGACTGCATTTAAATAGCTAAGTTACTCAAAATAGTATCGTCTCTGCTCCTTTTTGCAGGCTTTGATATTGTATTTTATTTTTCTACATGTAAATTTTTGCCCCAGATATCAGCAGGTCTGTATTCCCCTGCAGCTTTCAAGAGCTACTTCCCAGGCTTTTCCAGCTTGAGACCCTAGTTATGCAGTTCGTTTCCTTCTAAGCACAAAGTTAAGCAAAACAGATTAATCCTTCTGACAACTTCCAGACAGGTTAGAATATTGCAAATAAGGTCCTTTGTGATCCCTCTAGTTTGAGGCAGGTGAATATGAACTGAGCTACTTCTTTCTTCAGACTGGGCCATGCTGCAGCAGGGAAAAAGAGATGGTGGCTAGTAAAAAAATCCATGATATTTTCCATTTTTTTTCTTCCTGATTGGGCCATTCACTGAGTTGCTGTAGACTTTTGACTGTTTTTTTTTTTTTTTAGAGTTCCTATAAAGTTAATTTAGCCTGTTTTAGAGTTTTTAAATTTTGTTTTGCTTATTTTTTTTTGTTTGCCCTTGGAGAAATGAGGCCCTGGAAGTTACTATTCTACCATCTTCCTGACATCATTAAAAAAAAATCCAGAAAAACTATGGCCTTTCTCCACTTCTTTTTTTATTTGAGATCATAGTGCTCTCCTCCCAAGTCAGATAGAGCTCTGGTAACTTAGTTTCCCTTGGAGCACAGGCCTTTGTTAATGAGAATGTCCTGTCAATATTTCAAAATGATCAATTTTTTTCCTAGAGATGCATCAGAATGGTTACTTGCTTCCCCATGTACCTGAAATAGAAGGGTATTTTCCCCATTTCTTCACCATAAGAAGTGGGTTAGGTGACTGAAGGTAAAATCCAGGTAAGTGAGAGCCCTCCCATTTATTTTTCGATTGCCATATGTTTTTAACTCCAGTCTACATAGTCCACATTCAGCCTTAATCAGTTTGTCAGTAACTGTTTGAATGCTCAGTGACTTCTGCTCTGTGTTAGCTAATATGGCACTGATAGTTGGTATTTGCCTGTATTTTCAGATTTGGGGATGACAGTTTGACCTGTGACATCAATTCTCTGATGAATCTAAGAAAAATCATTGATTTTCAGGTTGTTCAGCTTTCTTAATGTGAGTATGGTAATAGAAATTTCTAAGTTCTTTGCATGTCAGAGATGAAACCAGATATCAGAAATGCTTTTTATTTTATTATTTTTCATTCATACAGAAATTTACTGTATTAGTTTTTTTTAAAAATTTACTGTTGCACTATTGCAAATGTTCCATTTTTCCCCTTCATTGCTCTCCTCTGCCCTGTCCACTTCCTGCTCAACCCTGTTGTCTATGTCCATGGCTCATCCACATATGTTCCTTGACTAGATGCGTCCCCTTTTTCCTCCTTTCCCCTCCTCCCCACTTCCCTCTGGTCACTGTCAGTCTGTTCCTTGTTTCCATGCCTCTGGTTCTAATTTGCTCACTTGTTTTGTTCATTTGGTTCCTATTATAGGGAAGATCATATAATATTTGTCTTTCACAGCCTGGCTTATTTCACTTAGCATAACACTCTCCAGCCAAGTGCTGGAACAGCCTATGTGTCCATCAGTAAATGAATGGATCAAAAAACTGTGGTACATTCAATGGAATACTATACCACAGAAAAAAAGAAGTAATGTCTACCTTTTGTAGCAGCATGGATGGAACTGGAGAGAAATGCTTTTTATTTTTAAATATAGGTAGTGAGTTTTTGTATTTAGATAATACTGCTTTCCTTATATTAATTTTGTAGAAATGCTTATTCAAATCATTAAGACACATAAATGTTAACCATTGTGATTAAGATCATATTTAAAGATAGAAAGTATCTCAAATCATACTCTAAGGCTTAGAAAAATTCCTTATCAAAATATGACAAAAATGAAACAATATAAGAAAGCAATATGTTGATTTAACCTAGAAGTATGGATGAAAATTATATACAAATATAGTAAATAAATTGAACACTAAACTTTAAATAATATACCATGCCAAAGAAAGATTTTTTCCAAGAATGCAGCCATGAGTCCATATTAGGAAATAAATAATATAGTTAATTATGTTAATACACTAAAGAAGGAAAATATCTATTTTAAATAGTAAAATAATTTATAAAATTCAGCATTTATTACTGACCTGACTAAATATAGAATAAGACTGTGTATAAGTAAAACTATTCATGGAAAACCAATAGAATATATCAATTTCAATAGAGAACTGAATTTAAATAAAAATGATAGAAAAGACAAAGAATATTATTTTTTTCTTCAACACTATTCTGACATGTCTAGCAAATGCAATATTCAACAGTAAAAAATAAGAAAGAATATATGGACATATAAGTAATTTCAGATTAGGATAATGAGAATAATATTAAAATGTCATAATTTTTATAAGAATATAGTAAATTAGCTGTTTCAAAACCATTCACAAAAGCAATACTTTTCTATAGAGCAGCAAAAAAGTGAAAATTGATGTACTGAAAAATATTACAATTCAAATAACAAATAAAACCTCAAAATGCATATTTAAATTAGCCACAAACCACAAAATATTAAAACCAATATAAAGCAAAAAATAAGTGATTTTTGATAGATATACCATAATTCTAAACAGGAGTCTTAATATTGTAGAAATGTAATCTCTTCAAAAAATTATTTATGAATTTAATGATCTATTGGTCAAATGCTCAATGAGATTATATATGGAAAATTTGGAATATCTAATTTAAAGTTGATATCTAAAAAGCATATACAAGAATAGCAAAGACTCTTGAAAACAGTTATGCCCAATAAAGTAAAAAAAGCATAAAATTACCATCATTAAGCATGAGTTTGTGCAGCTCCACAGATATGAAGCTCAGTAAAAATAGTTTGGTATTTCTATCATCAAAATAATTTAATCTAATAAAACATAAGCTAACTTTTCATTGAATGAGGAAAGAATAACTATACAATATATACTAAATGAACCATTAATTATCCATTTTTAAAAAAAGTTTCCACATATACAAATTCCTTCTTCATACCATAAAGTTTATGAAACTCAGATAAAATAATGTTGAAAGTAAAAAATAATAAAGCCATAAGAACTTGAATGGAGCCCTAGTTGGTATGGCTCAGTGGATTGAGCACTAGCCTGCGAACCAAGGGGTCACCAGTTCAATTCCCAGTCAGGGCAGATGCCTGGGTTGCCAGTCAGGTCCCCAGCAGGGGCACAGGAGAAGCAACCATACAATTATGTTTCTCTCCATCTCTTTTTCCCTCCCTTACCCTCTCTCTAAAAATAAATAAATAAAATCTGCAAAAAATTAAAATGTTTCATTAAAATATTACATGATTACTAGAAATATTATTGTCTGCCCTGTAGTTCTACTGTGAAAATTAGGTGAACTAATGTAAATTTTTAAAGAGATTAATATACAATCTACTAGATGGTAAAATAATACTTCTCATTTCTGCATTCTTATGCTATCCTTAGGAGGTAATGTTCCCAAAGTAAAGTAACTTTTGCCACACCAATTACAAAACAAACAAATAAAAGAAAACCTATGTTGGTATACTGGCTTAGAGAGACCCCTGTGCCCACAAAACAACTACTTTTTCTCACATTAGCAATTCTCACTTCTTATTTTTCACATCTAAAGTTAATGCTTATTATGTCATTTTAACATACATATATGTTGTGAAATGATTACCACAGTTAAAAATTAGTTAACATACTTATTGCTTTTCATTTAATATTTACTATCATAAATTTTTACAAAAATAATTATTTAAGCCCTGGCTGGCGTAGCTCAGTGGATTGAGCGCGGGCCTGCGAACCACACGATCGCGGTTCGATTCCCAGTCAGGGCACATGCCTGGGTTGCAGGCCAGTTCCCAGCAGAGGATGCATGAGAGGCAACCATACATTGATATTTCTCTCCCTCTCTCCTTCCCTTCCCCTCTAAAGATAAATAAATAAAATCTTAAAAAAAAAAGAAAAAGAAAAAGAAAAGTATTTTAAAAATAATTATTTAATATATTTCTTCAGAGTGCATGTTCAGTCTTAGTATTCCATTTGAACACAAAAACTCCATGTTCTGTATTCTCTGAGGTCTGTTTCAATTTCTTATCTTTATGCTGGTTTCCCCTATCAAGCATCTCTCTTATTTTTCCCGTAGGAGGGAAAAAAAACATGGGCACAGCTTTCTCAGTGTTCCCTGATATTTGGTAACTTCTGTTTGTTGCCACATATTAGAAAACCCCTGGGTTGGCTATATTTTTGTGGGCTTGGTAAAAATAATTATATGTATAACATTAAATTTACCATCTTAACTATTTTTAAGCATACAGTCCAGTAGTATTAAATATATTTATAAAATTTTGCAACAGATGTCCATAACTTTTTCATCTTGAACCCTGTAATTCTAGACCTACTAAACACTAATTCCCCCTAGGTCCTGCTCTCAGCCCTTGGCTATCATCTTTCTACTTTTTGTTTCTATGAGTTTAACTAGTAACTTCACATGAGCGGAATCAAACATCATACTATTCATTCTTTTGTGGTTGGATTAATTTGCTTAGAATAATGTATTTGATGTTTACCCATGTTGTAGCATATAAAGGAATTTCTTTCCTTTTTTAAGACTCCATAATACTTATTTCTATGTAAACCACATTTTCTTTATTGGTTTATCTGTCAATGGGCAAATTTGGGTTGCTTCTACAATTGGCTATTTTTAAAAATGCTGCTATAAACATTGTAGCAAAATATCTTCAAAATCCTTCTTAGATATTTTTGGATATTAATATACTTTATTGGTCATTTGTATATCTCATTTTAACTGGTTACAGTGTCTTTTTACACTGCATTTTCTATTGCTTGAATATTACTCCTTTGGCTTATAGCACTGAATATTGCTTTGAAGATTTCTTGGGCCAGCCTTGTGTTTCTTTTATAGGTGATTTCTTTTGTTGCCTAGACAGCTAAAGAACTCCCTCATCAATTTTTAAACTAAATAGTTTCACCAAGGTATGCCTCACTAGCATTTGCATAACTATAATAAACCATTCCTGGAATTAGTGTACGTTTTCAATACAGAGATTTGGTTCTCTCTTAATTTAGGAAGAATACCTTATGATGGCAGCAATGGGGCAGATCATTAGTGTAGCCTCTGGAGTCAGAGGGCCTTGGTTCGACATCTGGCACCATTGTCTACAAGTTCCATGTCGTCTAGAGATCAAAGAAAGTGCTATGTTCCTCATGTTCTTAATGTGCAAAATGGAAATGGGTATTAATGTAGTATCAACCTGTTGGAGTCCCATAAGGATCAAATGAATAAATGTGAATTGTTTAGCAGAGTCTGGAAAAAAAATGGCAAACATTTATTGAGTCCTGGCTATTAATTATTAGTTTGTACAATACTCTTTATTGGTGGAGTTGTTTCAAGGATGGTCACAACAATCCCTTTCATTCTGCATGATCATTTGCAGTGCAACTTTGCACTCTTTCAATAAAGAGGTGGAGTCTATTTCATATGGCCTACTCCCTGTGCCTACCCTTGAGCAATAGAATGTGGCAGGACTTAATTCTCGGCCTCAGCCTTAAGCTTTTGTTTTCACTGTTAAAATCTACTCAGTAATTATTGAATTACAGAAAACAATGTGAAGAGAAAGGCCATGAAGAAGCAATCAAGGTCCAACATGAGTGACTGAGGCCACCTTGCGTCCCCCATCCCCAGGAGCCATAATTACTGAGTCATGCAACAAAGTGTTGCTTTCCATGGCTAAACTTTGGGGGTGTTTTTCGATGCAAAAAGATATAACTGAAACTATTTCAGTTGTTATTTGTCTTAATCTTTATCTTTTATTCATCAGCTTCAAGGTGATTAGCTCCTACTTACTGTTTCCAACTTTGTATATTACTTTTTTTACTCATCACTTTTATTTTCTTTTGTCTGAAAAATACCTTTTTATGTAATTTTATGTTATTGACTCTATATTATAGCATTTTTTAAAGATTTATTTATTCTTAGAGAGAGGGCAAGGGAGGGAGAAATAGGAAGAGAAACATCAATTGTCTGCCTCTTACATGTCCCCAACTGGGGTCCTTGCCTACAACCCAGGCATATGCCCTGACCAGGCATGAAACCCGAGACATTTCTGTTCAAAGGCCAGTGCTCAATCCACTGATCCACACTAGCCAGGGCTGTATTATAGCATTTAAAAGCAAAGGCTCTAAGGTCAGACTACTTAAAACTTAAATTCTAGCTCTACCACTAATTAGCTCTACTAATTCTATATTTGCTATAGTGTTGAAATGGGTTCTTATGTATAATAAAAAATCTTACATTTTCATATACACAAGTTTTCACTTCTGTAATTGTTGTAGTCACTGTGGAAAACAGTATGGAATTTCCTCAGAAAACTAAAAATGGAACTGCCTTTTGATCCAGTGATCTCACTACTGGGATTATACCCTAAGGAACCTGAAAGGCAATTCAAAACAACCTACTCACCCCAATGTTCATAGCCACATAATTTACAATAGCCAAGTGCTGGAAACAGCCTAAGTGCCCATCAGTAAATGAGTGGATCAAAAAACTGTGGTACATTTACACCAAGGAATACTACACAGCAGAAAGAAAGAAGGAGCTCATACCCTTCACGACAGCATGGATGGATCTGAAGAGCATTATGCTAAGTGAAATAAGCCAGATGGTGAAAGACAAATACTATATGATCTCACCTATAAGTGAAATCTAATCAACAAAATGAACAAGTGAACAAAATATAATCAGAGACATGGAAATAAAGAACAAACTGACAGTAACCAGAGGGGAGGAGATGGGGAGATAATGGAGGAAGGAAGGGAAAGGCTCTTCAAGGAACATGTATAAAGGACACATGGACAAAGCCAAAGGGGGGAGGATTAAATGTGTTAGGTGGGGTGGGTAGGGCAGGGGAGAGTGACTGGGAGAAAATGGGGACAATTGTAATTGAACAACAATAAAAAAATAAAATAGAACAAAATAAGTAGAAAAGAAATTACAGAAAAGTCAACAATACATTTCTGAGTAAATATATTACATTGATTATAAATTCATTCTTATATACACTTGACTTAAACCATCATAACTACCGTCTATGTTTTCCCCAACACTTTTCTTGGTGCATTATAGTACAAATATGTACCTAAAGTCTACATCAGCTTTGAGAATATCAAACTCATGTCCCTTAGCATTGGGAGTGAAATATTTATTATCATCACATTCATCTTTTCTCACTTTGGAATGAGACATTTCTATCTCAGAAGACCCTTGGAGGTAGGTAAGCTCTTTACTAATTTTGAAACCTCCTTTTCATGATAGTTCAAAAACATAAACTTCATTAACTAAAAAGAGAAGAAAATGAGATAATTACTGTACTTAATATCTGTATATGATTTATTTTTATATGTGTTCGCAATGTAACTTGTTTTAGATTTTAATTAATCGCACTTAGTGTTTAAGTATCCTATGTATCTGCCAACAAGAGTTCAATTTCTAGTTGCTGTTTATTAGCAAGATAATTGGGCTTATTACTTAAGCATGGTGCATCCTTGGCATTCAGCCCAGGTAGGATATTTTATATCTGGAAAAGGAAAGGATACATTTCCTCAAAAGCAGATGTTTAAACAATATTGAGAACTTTAAAATTTTCAAATTACCATAATGCACCAAGAGTTAAGGCCACACAGCAGAACCACATACACTAAACTCATAAGCTAGGACACTTTCTCTTAATCTATTAAATTTAAATTTTATAATCTCAAAAAAGTTTAGAGTCTTATTTATATACACAGACATAAATATTTCTAAAAATATTTTGCCTATCAAGCTTAGATGGTTGAACTAGTGGTTGTTGTTGGTTTTGGCCTGCTTGTAATTTTTTCCTAAAAATTAATTTTCAAATTGGGTAAGAGCTTTCATGCTGAAGACTCACTAATTTTCCAATGTTTAATATAACTTTATTTTGAGATACGTGGAATAACAGAGCACCAGAAAGAAAAAAGCTCTGTTAAAATATTAGGAAAATTATGCAACATTTTAACTGTAGGAATTAAAAATGGAGGATTGAGAGATTAGCTGTGTCGTTTCTTTGTTGCTAAGCTAATTTCAAAAATTTGATGACAGATGGAGTTTTGAAATAAAACTTGAGATGAAATTATACTAAAAAATTTGAAGATACAAGAGTATGAGACTTGAATACTCTTCATTACAACCCACAAAAATGAAGGCAATCATATTAATTCCAAATAATCCAGAGAAAAAAGACTTTAGAAAGGCTGGGTTGGGTCTAGATTGAATTGTCAAAATCAGGGGTCATTCCTTACAGATGTATAATCGCTACAAGATATAAGACAAATTCTTTACTTTCCTAACCATGACAAATACCTCTTATTAAGCCATAAACTTTTAAAGGCTGAGAAAATACTAATTCAGTGTTATATTCCCAGCATTGAGCAAACCATCATGTTCCTGACAGAGATTTACCAAAGGATTGCTGAATGGATAAAGAAATCATGGAGGGGCTGATAGATGTGGCAGTGATACATTAAATGGCCATTATTAAAATGTTAATTAACTTGCAATAGAACTCGGGTCACCAAAATGAATGCCATTTTTACATTGAAAAATAAAAGCCTTTTAATTGTATAATAACATATAATTGTTGTAAGCTTTACTCTCAAAGTAGAGAAATAATGAAAAAGCCACATTTTAAGCATTATGATGCCTCAAAACATAATAGTATTCATAAAAGTTTCCATTGCAATGTTTTAATAATTTTCAGTTTTTAAATATCTCATTATAAAATCTGTGATATTGATGAGCTGGAAATAGGGGTTGGAAAAATAGCTACTTATCTTTTATTTTAAAATCTACTTGCCCTTAAAATGTGATTGTTTTTGCCATTGTGCTGCATTTATATGTATCCAAGAAACAGACTTCAAGGAGAAAAGAAAATATATCTCTGTTCTCTCTTATCTTCTTTTTTGTCTTGCCTGCCTCAGTAGCATAGGAGATAAATATAATATAAGAGGTTAGAAAAAAACATCTCCCTAGGACTTCGAAAACACTTCACAAAACTGAAATAGAATTTTTCTTATCCAGTAAGTGTTTCTTCTCTTCTTTGGGTTCAGTTTTATTTTCCTGTGTCCTCATTTCTACATGCTTTCTCCAAAGTCCTAAAAATATCAGTAAGAATCTGTGTGACACCTACAGTTTAAAAATACAAATGGTAATGATACATTTTCCTCAAAGCACTTTTGTGGACCTTAAGCTTTTACATTTCTGTCACAAGTGTACAGATTCCTACCACACACAATACTGTTTTACATCATCAGTAATCTTTGACAATTTGTAACAGTACGTTTTTGGAAATTGCATAGACTTATTCAGGAAGTAAGTAGGTTAGATATGCAAAACAGGGATTAGGAGGTTCAAACTAGATTGTAAAATGTTAATACACATCAATATTAAACTTTCCAATAAAGATAAGGCCATTGTACATCAGAACTAAATATAAAATTGGCATGACCTATGACTGGCATAAAATGTCAGTGGGTACCTGCTCCTGTGTGTCCTGTAGGTTCAGTTAGTCCTTTACTGGCTTCCATAACCTTGATCATTTATGAACATGGATGGAAACGTCATTACTGGAAGAAATCTTGGTTTCTTCCTCAACACACCCAGATATATCACTCAGCACACCCAGATATACCACTAGATATTTATATTTCCTGATTAGCAGTTCCCTTGTCATCTCATCTGTGGCTATCTAACCTTTAACCTCCTCTCTTTCAAGAGACAAGCAAAGTTCTCAGAATAAAAAGATGGCACGTTAGCAACTTCTGATGGATAAACCTTTGCAGAGGATACTCCTAACCATTTGGACTAACCAATAAGGATGGAAGTGGTTCAATGGGGGATATTTGAATTTAGACATCACTCCCTGGGACTGTGGGTAAGTTTAAAAGCCTCTGTTTCTTTATCTGGTTCTTATTAAAATAAATTTAAAAATACACAAAAGTGGATGCATTGATAATAAAATTCAAAAACTCAGTTTTCAGCATCATCAAGGCCCAGTTATTTACATCATGAAATTTAAAAATCTACTAAAAGTTTCCAATTTATCAGGAACAAAGAAACAATTCAAGTTCAGAAGAATCTTTTTTTACTGGAAGAGAACATTTCCCATGTGAAATGAAGAAGAGGAAATCTACACTACAACATTTAAACATACTATCTGGTATCTAGTTTTAGTCCTCCAAATTGTAGTTCTGAAAAGAAGTTCTGTCAGCTGGGGAACAATCTTCCCAGAAACTAATAATGAAAAGTAACAGTCATTGCCTTGGCCAAGTAACTCAGCTGGTTGGAGTGTTGTCCTGATGCACCAGGGTTGTGGGTTTGATCCCCCTTCAGGTCACACAGAGGAATCAACCAATGAATACATGAATAGGTAGAACAACAAATCGGTGTTTCTCTCTCTCTCCTCGCATCAGTAAATAAAAATTTTTTAAAGTAATGGTCAAGGTAAGTGTGGAACATATAGCTGTCTTACCCCAGAAAGTTATTTTTTCCCAGTTGTGTTTAGGCATTTCAATAAATATCTGCAACATTAATGCTATTCTTATAGCTAACAACATATCATAACATAATCCACAAGTAGTATTGTGCTGCAGAATAACTTATGTGCACCATAAAACCAATTTGTAGTGGAAATAAAGTTGTCAAAACAGTATATGGAGAAAATTATTTACATTATATCATAACCATCTTACATGTATTAAAACTGTTATTTGCATAAATGTGATCAATTGCAAAAATAAACATGGGAGACAACCATACTGTCTCCTGAAAAACATTTTTGATTGCTGTGTTATATTCTTCTTTATTTATTTACTTGGTGTTTGGCTTCTTCATATGTTATGCTATATTCTGTAACAAATAAGACACTTAACATTTTTGTTCTGTTTTTGTTTTTTGTTTTTGCTTTTTTTAGACAGAGAAAGGGGAAGGGAGGGAAAGAAAGGGAGTGGAAAATCCATGTGTGAGAGAATCACCAATTCATTTTCTCTTGTATGTACCCCATCTGGGGACCAAACCCACAATCCAGGCATGTGTCCTGATCAGGAATCAAACTGGTGACTGACCTTTCACTTTGCAGGACAAATCACAACCAACTGAGCCACACCAGTCAAGGCAAGACACTTAACTTTTTAAATGCTATAAAATGAAGCTAAGCCAGACTTCTTGTATTCTAAAGAGCTGGTTTTAATGTAAGAATGATTCCAATGGAACTGAACAGGTGATCTAGGCTCTTGGTTAAGCCACAGGGTTTCAGGGACAGGCAATATTGTTGTTCTTGAACTTGCATTTTCTCTACTTAGAAGCAAAGGCACAAAGTAATCACCTCTGGCTTTTTACTCAGTTGACATGAAGAATTTTTACTGAAGCTGAACATGGGTGGAGTAGGGAAGGAATAGAGTTTCTTACACTAAAATTACAATTCCTTACTGAGCAAAGTAGTAGCTGATGTAACAACTCAAGTTATTATTTCATGGTTCCAGTGATAGGTGGGGACTGGAGAAAAATCACAAATTCTACCGAGAAGTAATACTGATTTAGTGATTATAAATTTTTCATTGAATTAGATAGGCCTTGGATAATATCTGATTGCAATGCCTGGGTTATAATAAAAAATGTAATTAAAATCACTTAAGATTTGTGTTACTCAAGAAAGCACAGGATGCATAGAGCAACTGCATGATGATATTTAAATATTTTCAAGTTTCAATTTGCGTCCACAGCACACTTTATTATTTTCTGTGTGTATGTATATGTGTTTGTTGGATGGTAGTCTTAAAAGAGATGTAAAACTCTTGAATGGGAATAGTCAATATTTTACATAAATATGTAAAATTGATTTTTTGATGAATTTACAAAAGTAATTCAGTAGAATAAGGATAATCTTTTCAACAAATGGTATTGGAACAATTATATATCCATATGTAAAAATAAAATAAACCTAGACTTAGACCTCACATATTATACAAAAGTGGTAATTTATTTAATATATTCTAGATCTCCATGTAAACCAAAACTCTGAAACTAAAAAAAACATAAACTGCAGTCAGGCAACTGAATTTTAGACATGTTATAAGAAACAGTCATTAGAGACAAAGTTCATCAATTGAACTTCATGAAAATTGTTTTAAAAATTGTTTTTTAATTGTTCTTCAGTTACACTTGTCCTGGCTTTTTTGCCCATTGCTCATCCCAGCCCCGTCCAAGCCCCCACTCCCACAGAAAATACCCACCATTGTTCCAGCCCATGAGTCCTCTATTCATGTTCTTTGTTTGCCCCTTCCAGTTCTTTCCCCAGTTGTTTCCCTCTCTCCTCCCTTCTGGGCATTGTCACTTTGTTCTTTACTCCCAAGTCTCCTTTGCTTATTTGTTTGTTTTGTTGATTAGGCTCCACTTACAGGTGAGATCCTATGGTATTTGTCTTTCACCACCTGCCTTATTTCACTTAGCATAACGCTCTCCTGTTCCATTGGTACTGTTGCGAAGGGTAGGAGCTCTTTCTTTCTTTCTGTGCATAGTAATCCACTGTGTAAATGTACCATGGTTTTTTGATCCCCTCATTTACCGATGGGCACTTAGGTTGCTTCCAGCACTTGGCTATTGTAAATTTCCTGCTATGAACATTGGGTGCACAGGTTCTTTTGAATTGGTGTTTCAGGACTCTTAGGGTATAATCCCAGCAGTGGAATTGCCAGGTCAAAAGGCAGTTCATTTTTAGTTTTCTGAGGAAATTCCGTACTGTTTTCCATGGTAGCTGTACCAGTCTGCAATCCCACCAACAATATACTAGGGTTCCCTTTTCTCCACAACCTCTCCAACACTTGTTGTTTTGTTTATGATGGCCATTCTGACTGGTGTGAAGTGGTATCTCATTGTAGTTTTAATTTGCATCTCTCTGATGGCTAGTGATGCTGAGCATCCTTTCATATGTCTCTGGGCCCTCTGTATGTCCACCTCAGAGAAGTATGTGTTCAGGCCTTCGCCCATTTATAAATTGGATGGTTTGTCTTTTTGGAGTAGAGTCATGTGAATTCTTTATATATTTTAGAGATCAGATCCTTGTCCAAGATATCATTGGCAAATATATTTTCACATACGATTCGTTCCCTTTTTATTTTGCTGCTGTTTTCTTTAGCTGTGCAGAATTTATTTAATTTGATGAAGTCCCATTTGTTTATTCTTTCCTTTATGTCCCTTTCTCTAAGAGACATATTGGTAAAAATATTGCTGTGTGGAATATCTGAGATCTTCCTGCCTATGCCCTCCTCCAGTACTTTTATTCTGTCAGGACTTATATTTAAGATTTTATCAATCTTGAGTTTATTTTTGTATATGGTGTAAGTTGCTGGTTGAGTTTCTTTTTTTTTTCTTTCTGTAGCTAGCTGTCCAGATATGCCAACACCATTTGTTGAAGAGGCTATTTTTTTACTCCATTTTAATACTTGCCCCTTTGTCAAGTATTAATTGACCATAGAGATTTGGGTTTGTTTCTGGGCTCTCTATTCTGTTCCATTGATCTATGTGTCTGTTCTTATGCCAGAACCAGACTGTTCTGATTACAGTGACCTGGTAATATAAATTGATGTCAATGTATATTGACATCAATTAAGTAAATATAAAGTGATCCCTCCTACTTTGTTCTTTTTCCTTAAAACTACTACTGCTATTCAGGGTTGTTCATGGGTCCATATAAATGTTCCACAGCATACTTTGGTATGGCTGATCATCACTACTACAGATCATTAGTGTATCACCTCACACAACAAACACGTAATGACATTCTTAACTTCTACTCCCAAATTATTATACCATTCACTTTAGGGGAGAGTTGATCTTGTATCTCTAGATTAGACTTAACTCAGGTTGCGGAACTCATTCTGTCTTTGGCTAGATACAACTGAAGGATTCTGAGCTCAACAGTTTAGAGATTTATTTTCAAGTCAAATTTCTTCTAAATTTGTGCCAAATATTGATAACAGAATTATTTCCCTATTTCTGTACATTTGTCCCCACTTAGTACTGCTACTATTTTTTTTTAATTTGTCAAATATTTTGAGTAGAACGGTAATGATAATGTCCATGCTTTAGAAAGACACCCATGAAAGCAATGGGTAGAATGAATTAAAAATGGAAAAGCTAAGGGACAGAGAGACTATTGGGAAGGACTTCACACAAAAGCAGGATGAATGTAGCAAGGTGGAAAGAGAGAGGGGAAGTGGGTTAGTCACAGAGACATTGAATAAGGATGAATAAAAAACAAAACTACTCAGTTGAACATTCAGAGATTATGGGACATTATAAAAAAAGCAATTATTTCAAACTCAAATTGGAAAAGATTTCAAAAGTAATTAAATCAGTAACTAGAGAAGGAGCCAGTACCTAGCAATTCAGTAACATATAAACAAGTTTTCACACACTATCACTAAAAATGTCTTTTTAACTACTATGTTCCAGTGATGCTTCTAGATTTTGGAAATTCAAAGGTGAATAAGAAGTTGTTCCAATATGGGTATTACAATCTTCTGCAAAAAGGTATAGTTAGACTGAGGCATTTGTCTACATAATTCAAACAAAAGAAGTTTCAGTTAAGGACAAGTGTGTTTGGCTAAATCTCGCACAATGGCTTCCTCTATGGATCAGGTTCACTGCATAATTATGCGACCCTTGGTTTCACTTTTGTTGTGTTAGACATAGCCAAGAACATGGTGGCAGGACCTGCACCCAGTGCTTTGAAAAGAATGGTGCTGATTGGTCAAGAATGCTAATGTATATGAAAGTGCTTTGCAAACTACAAAATACTATGTGGACAAAATTTCCATTATTTTCTCTTCAAAAATAATTTCCTCTTCCAAACACCAGACTATCATTCATGATTCTGTATTGTTTGTAACTGGCTTTATGAGTTGTGGTGCTGCAAAATAAAATGTTTTATTATTTTCTGGAAGACATGCAACATGTACTTGCAAAATCATGTTAGATACTGTGATGATTAATTTTATGTGTCAAACTCAAGTAAGGTGTTCTTGTGAAGTGTTTTTAGATGAGATTAACATTAAGTCAGTGGACTTAAGTAGAGCAGATACCCTCCAAAATGTGAGTGGGCCTTATCCAATTAGATGAAGGCCTAAACGGAATGAAAGTACGAGCTTGCTTTGAGGTAGAGAACATTCTCCAGAAGACTCCGGTGAACTTCATCTGCAAAATATCTTTTTCTGGTTGTATAACAGACTGTCTTCAGATTCAAATAAAAACATTAGTCCTCCTGTGTCTCCAGCCTGAAACTAAAACATTATTCTCCAGCTTATTGACCAGCCTGAAAATATGCAGATTTAGGGCTTGCCAGCCTCCACAACTACATGATCAAACTGGTGTTATAAATCCCTTTACAGATGGTATATTTAATGTGATATGATGATTATAATAAAAAAAGATACAGTAAGCCCTCACTTATCTCATTAATGGGTTCTTGGAAACCAAAACTTTAAGCAAAATGACATATAACAAAACCAATTATACTTTATATTAATTGATATAAACAAGGCATATTTCTGGTCACAAAAACATCACAGAACTTTTAAATAAAAACCCAAAACACTTCTAATGTTAAACATTGAAATAAATGTGAGTTATAATACATACATTTAAGAAACAAGTAAGATAAATTTCCAATCCACTTATTCCAGCTCAGGGTCACAGGTAGGCAGAGCCTATCCGAGAAGCTCAAGAAGCAAGTTGGGAACTACCCACCCACCCTGGACTGGACACCCTTCCATCACATGGTGTGCGTGCACACACACACACACATGGGCACAATTTAGACAGAGCAATTCACTTTACATGTACATCTTTGGGATGTGGGAGGAAACCAGAGGACACAGAAAAAACCTCACAGACATGGGAAGAACATGCAAACTTCACAGACAGTGGCCCTGGCTGGAATCAAATTGTTTTCCTCATCAACATTATAACAAAATGATGGTGAACAAAATGACATTATACAAGGACCTGCTACATGTCTGGTCTTTGTCCTAGTTTTTGTCACAGAGCTTTTTAAATCCTTAGAATTTCCTAAGTAAAAAAAGCAATAAAAGTGTCTTGATTTCATGACAAACCCCTTTCAACCATACCTGAGTTTGTATTAATGAGGTCACTTTTGGAGAGCACCCAAAGATGAAGGCTGGTTGCCAAGGAAAACAACCACATGATTAGAGGTTTGCAACTTTCAATCCCACCTGCTCTGACCTCTAGGGAGAGGAGAGGGACAGAAGATTGAATCAATTACCAATGGACAATGATTTAATCAATTGTGCCTTTGTAATGAAGCCCCCCTAAAACCCCAAAAGAACAGAGTTCAGAGAGCTTCCGGGGTGGTAAACTCATGGAAATTTGAGGAGAGTGGCATACTCAGAGAGCATGGAAGCTCTGTACCCCTGTCCACATCTTTTGCCTTTTTCATCTCTTCCATTTTGGTGTTTCTGAGTTATATCATTTTATAATAAACCAGTGACCTGAGAAGTTAAATATTCCTGAGTCTGTCAGTGACTCTAACAAATTAATCAAACCCATGGAGGGAGCCATTGAAACCTCTGAACTATATAGCTGATCAATCAGAACATCAGATAACAACCTAAACTTGCAATTCCTGTCTGAAGTGTTTGCAGTGGGGAGCACTCTCATGGGATGGGGCCCTTAATCTGTGGGATCTGACACTGTGGTTAGGTAGTGTTAGAACTGAGTTAACTGCTCAATCAATGTGTGGTGTGAACATATACATATATCCATAAATGCTATTGGTTCTGTTTCTCAGAAGAACATTGATAACAAATACATCTATTCATCTCCAAAAATCTGGGATTTGGAAGAATAACATTGTCAATGTGGAATTTTAGCAAATAGTATTTCAGAGTAAATAAAAATAAGTTATTAAAACACATGCAAACACAGAACTGACACAAAAAGTCAATTTTTCAACCAATGTTTTTAAAACCTATTTTGGGCTCAACTAAGCCATAACTGCACTGTTTTGAGTTTTCTAAAGGCTATTTAAGTTGTATACTCAGTATCAGTATAAATTTTAGTGGAATTTGAAAAATAGCTTATAGAATTACAAAAATAAGCTTCAATGGACAAATATATGAGGAATCATTGGTATTTTATTCTTATCTCAAAACCTATTTCCTCTTGGTCACTGGAGTTGGGTTTGCTTTCCTGGCCCTGGAAACCAAAAAATACCATTTTAGCTTCTTGAAAAATTTCCAAAAATGCCAAATGGAAGTGAAAACCACATCATGTAACGGCTACAAAATTTTAAAATCACATTTTTTAAAAGATTGTTTTATAAACTGAAAATATACTGTCAATCTACTAAAAATTAATGTTATTCATTAGTGTGATTCTTTAATATTAGCTTTATTTCATTTCCTTTATTATAAATATAATACTTTAAGTGTCAAATTATAGCTTAGAAGGACTTCCACATACTCCTTTCTCTGATTTAAAAAAAAACAAAAAACTTTTGAGCAGTTGTTATTCCCATTGTAAATGTAAAGAAAATAGGAGTTTCTTTTCTCAGGCAGCACACAGTTCTGCTGATACTGTGTTTTAGACTTTTAACCCAAGAAGTCAAATATCACCCCCTTATAGTCATTAAATTAGAATCTTAGCCTCAACCCATAATAACTGAGCTCCTACTTCCTGCAAGTTACCATGATGATACTGAAGAGCATAAAGAAGGACAAATCATTGTTCATGTCTTCCAGTAATGTACAATGAAGGTAAGGAAAGTAAAGCTTTCTGGGAAAATAAAATCTTTAATACTATAAAACACTAAAACAAAGGGGAATAATATTTTTAAAATATCTCCCAATGTATTTTCCTTCTTCAGTAGTATGATTTTATTCCTTAATATTTTTATATAATTTTTATCTAATGGGATGAGAAGGAGAGACTAAGAGGAGAAAAGCAGAGACAATTAAAAAACAAGCATTCTAGCTTAGTCTTTCAGTTTCCAAAATTAGGAATGAGAATATGAAAATTTCTAGATGGGATTGAAAATAGGAGGTCCTAGGGAAGTAGCTTCAATTCAGTATGAGATCTAAAGGCTATGAGGGGGATAATGGATTTCAGAAACAGGTGCCAACTTGAAGTTCCAACAAGACATAAGAAATAAAGAGATAGAAAGATAGGTAGATGGATAGATAGATACATATCTATATCTATCTCTCTATATATACATTTCTATATCTATTTCCCTCTATACACAAATACATATATCTATAGATATATATCAATGAGTATTATAGATCAGTGGTCCTCAAACCACCTAGGAGGGACAGAGCAATAACCTTTCACTTTTATTTTCTCTTCCCTACCAAGCTTTGAAGAAGGCTGTCTAATGTTATTGTTCAGAGACACCAATTCCCTTCTCTGAATCAGGATGGGAAAGAACCAGTCAGCTCTTAGTGGTTATTTTTCTTTCCCATTCCACCTACTTTTTTGTTTCCCCTCTACTCCCTACCTCTAAAGCCATTTTATAAACTGTCATGTGCCATCTGAGCCTCCAGTAAAGACCAAAACAGCCTTTTTCTTAGAGAGAGCAAGAGAGAGACCACAGCTAGTCTATGATGTTCTCATTGCTCTATAGCAGAATGACAAAAATAAGAACTGTGCAGTAAAAATTTTACGGTGTTAATTTTATCATATGTTTTCCATGATAATTTGGTGATAAAATACATTCCATAAAATCATGGGGATGTTAGGTGATTGTTTCATCAGAAACAATCTCTAAAAAATATTATCAATACTATTTGGTCCCTGTATTTTTATGTATGTGTAAGAGTGGTCTATTTTTGAAAAATTATATTAAATAAAAAGCTCAGGGGACAAGTGGTTTAATATAATTGTTATACTTCTTAAGAAATAAGGCTCATTTAGGAAATCAGAGGTGGCCTCAAGGAAAAAAGTAGGACGTAAGAGAGATTAGATTTAACTATGTGAAAAGGAAAGAATGCTGGTAGAAAATATATAGGGGCTAGTAGTCCATGTGGTATCAAAATAGAAAAGACCAGCTTAGGTTAGCTTGAGTAAAGGATATAGTGAAATTTTAAGTTTGTAAAAAGTAGGATCAAGTTGATTTAGAAGATTCTGGCTGTCAAACATCAAGAATTAAACTTTTAAGGCCCTGGACAGATAGCTATTGGTTAAAGCATTGTGCGGATTCACCAAGGTTGCAGGTTTCATCCCTATTCAGGGCACATACAAGAATCAATCAATGAATTCATAAAGTAGTGGAACAATAAATTGGTGCTTCTCTCCTCTCTCTCTCTCTCTTTCTCTGTCTCTCCACTTTCTCTAAAAAGTCTATTAAAAAAGAATTAAATTTTAGATAGAGTTTGGCAGCTCCATTGCACAAAATTGAGAAGAAAATAGGAGAGTTCTAGCCAAGATGGAGGCATAGGTAGAAATGCTTCACTTCATCACACAACCAAAAGAAGGACAACAACCAATTTAAAAACAAAGAACAACCAGAACTGCCAGAAAATCAAACTGCATGGAACTCCAACAACCAAGGAGATAAAGAAACATTTATCCAGACTGGTAGGAGGTGCAGAGATGGGCAGCTGGGCAGAAGGGATGAAGGGCAAGGCAGCAGACCCCATGGGGAAGGCAAGGGCTGGCAGACCTGGTGCTTTCAAATTTGTGGGTAAATAAGCCTGGAGGAACAAAGAGGGAGCAAGACAGACCATGAAACCCAGGGTTTCAGCATGGGAAACTAAAGACTCAAAACCTCTGGCTGTAAGATCTGTGAGGGTTATGAAGGCAGGAGAAACTCACAGCCTCACAGGAGAGTCTGTTGGAGAGACCCACAAGGCCCTAGATCCTACACAAACCCACCCACATGGGAATCAGCACCTGAAAGGGCACAATTGTCTTGCAGGAAGCAGAGGAAGTGACAGAAACTGACCCAAGAGCCAAGCAAGCTAGCAAGCAGCATTGTTCCATCTCTGATGGCTCCTCTACATACAGCACCACAACACAGCAAAGATGGTTGCCCACCCTGGCAAATAGTTAAGGCTACACCTCTTATAATGTGGCAGGCATGTGGATACAAAGAAATATGGTCCAAATGAAAGAACAGATTAAAACTCCAGAAAAAGAACTAAGTGATGAGGAGATAGACAACCTATCAGATGCAAAGTTCAAAACACTGCTAATCAGGATGCTCAGAGAAGTGACTGAGTTCATTCACAAAATGAAGGAAGAAATGAAGGCTATACAAAATGAAATAAAGAAAAATACACAAGGAACAAACAGTGAAGGGAAGGAAATCATGACTCAATGATTTAGAAAAAAGAGCAGAAATAAACATCCAGAACAGAATGAAGAAACAAGATTCAAAAAAAATAAGGAGAGGATGAGGAAGCCCTGGGACAACTTTAAACATTCCAATATCTGAATCATAGGTGTGCCAGAAAGAGAAGAGGAAGAGCAAGAAAAACAAGAAATTAAAAACTTACTTGAACAAATAATGAAAGAAAACTTCCTCAATCTAGTGAAGGAAATAGACTTCCAGGAAGTCCAGGAAGCTCACAGAGTCCCAAAGAAATTGGACTCAAAAAGAGACACACCAAGGCACATCACAATTAAGTTACCCAAAATCAAAGATAAGGAGAGAAACTTAAATACAAGCAAGAAAAAAGGAGAGAGTTACCTATGAAGGAGTACCCATTAGACTATCAGCTGATTTTTTAAAAGAAATCTTACAGGTAAGAAGGGGCTGGAAAGAAGTATTCAAAGTCCTGAAAGGCAAGAACCTACATCCAAGATTACTCTATCCAGCAAAGCTATCATTTAGAATGGACGGTAGATACAGTTCTTCCCAGATAAGGTCAAGGTAAAGACGTTCATCACCACCAACCCCTTATTATACGAAATATTAAAGGGACTTATTTAAGGAAAAGAAAATGATCAAAAACTACAAAGAGTAAAATGACAATAAATTCATAACAATCAACAACTGAACCTAAAAAACAAAAACAAACTAAGCAAACAACTGGAACAGGAACAGAAATGGAGATCACATGGAGGGTTATCAGTAGGGGTGGGGAGAATTGGGGGAAAGGTACAAGGAATAAGAAGCATAATTGGTAGGTACAAAATACAGGGGGAGGTTAAGAATAGTATAGGAAATGGAGAAGCCAAAGAACTTATATGTACAACCCATGGACATAAACTAAGAATAGGGAAATGCTCAAGGGTGGAGGAGGGTACAGGGTAAAGGGGGGATCAAGGGGAAAAAAATGGGGACAACTGTAATAGCATAATCAGTAATAAATAATAAAATTATAGCCATCCTACTGGAGGTAAAGCTGTAAAAAATTGATTCTAATAAAATAAAGATATCAAATACACTCTTTTGAGAAATTTAGTAATTAAAAGGAAGGGAGAATCAGGAAATTAAAAAGTTTGGTTGGCAGTTTAGTTGTTACCATGGCTACAGAACAATCAGTTTTGCCCTAATTATTTATGGACTTTTTTATTCTCACCATTTAATAGCCAAGACTGGCAAATGATGAATTGTTAGTTGAACCTGCTCTCTTTCTTACCACTGCTGTATCACACTAACAGTTGAGCGGCTGTTCTACTGGCCCCCAGTGCTTTCCCACCAGAACACATTCCCCGTGCCACCCTCAGACTTGTAACGCTACAGGGAAGATTCCATGGTGTCGCTGATCTCTAATAATTCACACTTTTCTATACACTAAAATTATTGATTTTTGTATCTTATACTTTTCACAAGGAAGGCCAAGGCAAATTGTCTAAGGTTGCCTCCCTTCACGGCCCACTTCACATAGCAAGTCTTACTGGGGGCTACATTTTTATTACTGTGCCCTGAAATCAGACATTCTAAATCCTAACTTCAACCTTTTGTTTACCGTTTCCTAATGCAATGTAACAACATTCATTTTAAGAAATATACACAATTAAAGCCATAGAATAGCCTACACATTTATGGTAATGAATATACATACACACACACACACCTAAAGCTTCTTTTCAAAGAGTTATGAGTTACCTTAGAAGAATACTGTCGCAGCAGCTCATGCTTTGACTTGAATTACTCAGAAAATCAGTTCAAGTCACTGCCTAGTTTCTCCTTAGATACAGAATCCAACTCAACAAAAGTAAGTGTCCTTCTGAAATTAGAATTCAATAATGGTTAAATCATTTTAAAATAACTCAACAAAGACATCTACCTTCCCCTCACACCCAAGCACTAAAGCAGCTTTAGTTAGAGACGGATCATTTCATCTCAATGAATGGATATGAAAACACACTGCTCTGTGTCTTGTCTGCCTTTCTCTCTATATATTCCACTAGTATGCAACAAGAAATACAATTTCACTTCTCTGGTCATCAAAGGACAAATGTGTAGAAAGTTTTTTTATCTCATTTAGATTGAGTTCATTTTAGTGAGTCTGACCTTTTTTGTTTTAATATGTTTCTTGTTTCTAAACAAATACACATTTTATTTCGAGGAAGTATCTTAATTATCCCTCATCTGGTGAACACCAAATCTTATCCAGATGAACTATAGAAGTGCTACTTTCAGATATTATATGCCTGCCAATGTACCAACATGAAATCTTAGTTAATTTTAATTAAAACTATAAAAATTGGTAGATATATATGTATACAAGTTAAGCTAAAGGACAAAGAATCATTCTGGCTAACTTGTGGTTTAACTGTAGGATAGCTCAGGTCATTAAGACATATTTATCACAAATATATAGATGGAAACTATTAAAAATCCTCTTTTTCATCTAGATATCCCTCCTAAAACATCTAAATATTTAAAGTATTTTCATTAAGTGCCCACTACATAGCCTATATCACATAAGAGATTGTGTAAAATTAAAGTAATTTTGTGAAATTAATTTATGTTTTGGTTAGAAAATAATGGCATGAAAAAGGAGTAGTTTTTATTAACTTAGAAAATGCAAGGTAATTGAGATAAAAAGAAACTTCACTTAAAATCTCAGAATATAGAATGTCACAGAGTCACCCTGGTTGGTGTGGCTCAGTTGGTTGGAGCATCATCTCAAACACCAAAAGGTCACTAGTTCAAAACGATTCCTGGTCACGGCACATACCTACGTTGTGGGTTCGATCCCCAGTCAGGGCATGTGCAGATATGTGCAAAATAACAAAATAAATGGTTAAGTAGAATCAGATATTGGGGTTAGATATTAGGGGGCCAGATAGAACATGAGAAATCAGACAAAGTTCTCAGAAAAAGGGACTCAAATGACTTTCATATGTCAGTCCTTAAGACTTATCTGGTTACTTCATTACTTAAGCTTTAAAATTATTTTCAAATATGGTAAGAAGTTACAAGATCCCCCAAAATATCAAGCTAATCCTTTAAGGTGCTAACTCATGTGCTTTATTTTTTACTTCTTATATTCTGGTTTTATTGTCAATTAAAAGACAATGGATTAGAAAAGAAAAATAACTTCTCACAGCTTATAAATTAATGCATTAATTAACTATATCTTTTGAACATCCATCTTATTCTTTACATTTATGTTATAACAACAAAAAAGTCTGAAAGGTCCATTTTCAACAAGAATCCTGCTAAGTCAGTCAGTTTAGTCAGAATCCCCGACTTTGACACTTGATCAAACTCTTCATTCTCCACCATCCTCCAGGCATGTCTGATCAACCTAGTTAGCATTCATTAACAACCCTTTTAGGTTGGTTCGGCCAGAATCCTCCCTTACACCTAATGTTTCTTCTTAGTAAACTTTCATCCACTGCTCCCACTCTGCTTCTTATTTATAGATCTTCACTGCCCAGGTTTTATAATTCCTGATTAAAATCTGTTTTCACTTCTTTAACTACAGGCAGGCTCTGCTTTCTGTTTAGCAATGTGCATAGGTCCTGAGAAGGCAGGGGTCACTATGTCACATAAAAAAGCTAAAATTGCCCCTATGTTTTGGTAATAGCAGAAATATTTTGATGAGCTTGACAAGGGTCTGCACATTATTGCTTCAGGTTAAATTAAGCTCTCCAACTGCTTTTGTAAACAAAGTTTTATTGAAATGCAGCCACACCCATCATTTACATATTTCCTGTGGCTGCTCATCCAGTAAAGAGGCAGAACTATGGAGTAGTGACAGAGACTTGACAGAGGCTGCATAGCATATTTAAATATTTACCATTTTGTCTGTTGCCAAACTCTGCTATAGACTCTTAATCAGGTATACAAATCATTGTTTTTATGAGAGTGTAAAATTTTGTAAAACCTTGGTCACTTTGGGACAAATCTCATAAATGAATTTGTGACTAATTTAAAGATTTTCTTCCTAATTATAATTATTTTCAAGGTTACCAGAAGCCTGTATTCAAATAGAATTGTAAAATGAATCGCAAAACTTAAATCAGATAGAAATCTAGTTGTCCTATTTAAAGTGAAGAAAAGGGAACCAGATCTCTCTGACTAAATATTGATCCAATCTTCCTTTCTAGGCAAAACATTGCTCCAGATTGTACATCATCAGTAAGTATCCTACATTTCCAAAGTAACCAGAGCCATTTCATTTTTTTCTTAAAACTTTTTATAAATTTTCTCATGCAGAAAAGTTGAATTAATAACATAATAATCACCTATATACTCTGCACTGAAATAAATTCAAACAGCATTTTGCCATATTTGCTTTGCCTAAACAGTGTGACTATGTGTGTTTACAAATGTTTCTTTTACAGAATTAATTCTACATAAACTGAAGGCACTGTGATCCTTCATCCATGAATACATTGGTATGTTTCACTTAAAATAAAGACATTCTCCTACATGACCAAAGTACCATTATCACATCACAAAAATAATTAGCAATATGTTTTTCTTAATATGTAATATATAGTTCACATTCAAATTTTACCCACCTCTCAAACTCATGCTCTGAATTTTTTTATCGTCTTTATTATTCTATGACAGGTATCGATGTGATTTTTTCATTATACTGACTTTCTGGACAGATCAAGACAGTTATTTCAAAGAACATTCTGTAACTGGAATTGTTTCATTGTGTGTATTCATTCTTTCTTATATTCCCTCAAAGCTTAATTGACTGTAACACACTGAATAAATAAAATCTCATGAGTCTACAGTAATACTCTTAGGAAAAATGAAAACAGAGAGGAAGACAACAAAAGCAAAAAACGAACAATCACCAAAGTAAAAATTAATCTTTTACTTTAAAAATTTCTAGTCAAAGGGAAATAATCTTTCAATCTGTGTGTGTGTGTGTGTGTGTGTGTGTGTTTGTGTGTGTGTGTGTGTGTTTAGGAGAAATTGTATTTTATTCCAAATTATGAGTAAAAGTGCTTTTTTTATAGGAAATTGCAGTCAGTAAATGTAGAAGAAAATATAGAATCAGAAAATCACAATTCTATAATACCAAAGAAGTCATTGATTGAGGAAAGGACAACAAACAGATGCTTAAAAATTAGAAGAAAGATTACAGAATGAAATGTTAGCCCAGTACCAGAGAAATCTCCCACCTGCTCCCCACGTACTTATTCATTATCAAGAGAAAACAAAGCTTTAGAATAGAAAACTTTGTTGGCATTGCTGTAACTTACATGATCAAAGTTAGTACCACTAAGAGTAAGGCAAACTGATTTTATATGCTTTTTATATGACAAAATGTTAATACATAAGATTACCTCTGAAAGGTTCTTGCCTAACATCCTTACCTGAATCTATTTAAGTCTTTACACTTAACTACCAATTCTTCTAAATAGTTGCTTGATGAAATAATCTCATAATAACAACTTGATGAAAATAGTTTTTTAAGCATACACAAAATTATGATTAATCATTCTGATAATGGGTATTACTATTCTTTTCACAGCTAAGTGGGAATTAACCTAGGATTTTTGCATATTGTAGAAAAAAATGACTGTGAATTATATGTGAAGAGCCTCACTTCCAACTCAAACTATTTTTAACTAAAAATTCTGGATGACCTTGGTTACCACACTTCCTTCTAAAGGCCTCAGTTTTTCCATTAATAAAATAAAAACTTTTATTGAATCTATTGGGGTGACATTGGTTCACAAAATCATACAGATTTCAAGTACACAACTCAACAAAACATCACCTACACAATGCATTGTGTTCCCATCACCTCAAGAAAAGTCTCTTCCCATCCTTATTCCCCTAGCCTGTGCCCACCTCCACCTACACTCACCCTCCTTTCCCTGTAGCTATCACCACACTCTTGTCTGTGTCTGTGTGTGTATGTATATATATATATATATATATATATATATATATATATATATATATATATTTTCCTTCCTTAATCCCTTCACTTTCTTTCATCCAGTCTCCCAATCCCAATCCTCAATTCCCCTCCCTTCTGACAGCTGTCAGTCTGTTCCACATATCCATTCCTCTGTTTCTATTTTGTTCTCAGTTTATTTTGTTCATTAGATTCTACATATAAGTAGATCATGTGGTATTTGTCTTTCTGTGACTGGCTTATTTCACTTAGCATGATAATCTCCAGGTCTATCCATGCTGTCTCACCTTAGACCCAAAGTTCTATGAATTTTTAAGTCACAGGAAATTGTCTTGTACACTCAGGTTAGTTGTTACCAACAGAAACTCGGGGATCCAGACTGCCCTGATGCAAAACCCCAATCATGCCACTGCCATATCCTCTCTGAACCTCAGCCCATTCATCCATAAAACAGAGATACTGCAAAAATATTACCCACCTCATTGGGCAGCTGTGAGGATTTATTCAGTTAAAGAAATAAAATGCTGGAAAAATAACTATTGCTAGTAAACACTAAATATACACTATTATGTTATTATTGTTTAGTAACTTTCTTATTTAAAATAATCATTACATTTTATTTGAAATGTATCAGACTCAAATCAGAATCGTTCTGGTAACAATTACATGATTATAAACAGAGTTGTTGTCAATGTTGTCAAAATCGGCATCTGATGGTTTAGTGAAAACAATGTGCAAAGTTTTAGGCTAATTTGACATCTAAAAGTCATTTGCAACACCTTTCTCCTTTTCATTCCTCTGTTATAGAGACTGGAAAGCTAACCTGTAGCAAAAGATGGCTAAATGACATATTCTTTGCCGTAAGAAGTTAGTGGATATCAACTGGGGAGCATCTAGCAAAGCCGACATCACTGCTTTCATCTTTAGTCATTTTCAGTCTGACACACAGATGCAGTGTCAGGAGGTGAAGCACATTCTCCTTGAAAAGGTGAAGTCATATGTCACAGTGTTTTGGATGTCGAAGGAGACAGACACGAGGGCTGTGTCACTGGTGGCACCACTGAACACTTACAGCAGTCAGCCTGCTAAATCTCTTGTTGTGTGAGGAAAGTGAATCCTTACGTGTTTAAACCACAGTTAATCCTGTTTTCTATTGCTTCCTACTGAAAACAATCCCAACTGATATACGTATTCCATTTCATTTAAAGTTGTAAAAACACTAAAAAGGAGGCAAGATTATTATCTGTTTGACATTTATAGTAAATATATCCTTTAAAAGCCTTGTTTTGAAAGGAGCTATAAAGATTGAATCTATCTACAACTTTCATTTAGGTTTAAAACTTTATTTTGCTGACTAGGTTAGAAGTTGATTATCTTGCATTTCAGTTTGTATACCATTTGACAGAAACTGTACCAGTAGCAAATTGAGGTAGGCTAATACAAATGACTTATCTTCAAGGCTATTACAACCACCAATGTCTTATTAAATGTTTAAATGACTATAAGAAAGGTCTTTAAATTAAAGGAGGACTTCTCAAAATATAAATAAGAGCTTTATTGTGGCTTATGGATTGTGCAGACTTTATGAAATGTCTAGAAGATTCATCTCATCATGATAAAGGCAATCCATAATTGTTCAGGCAATTTAATAAACGAAAGAGAAGTTTGACAGTGTGATAGATACTAAAAATATTTATCCTTCAGTGCTGGAATGTGGAGTTCACTGTCTGGTATGCTTTAGATAGCTGGTCTATCTCCTCTTGTTAAATTAATATGTTAGCACTTTTCATATCTGTATGCTGCTAAGTAAATATAATAAAATATGCCAGTTGAAATTTATTCTTGAATAAAATTCTAAGTGATTCTCACTGCAGAAGATGCTAGAAGGAATGCAAAAGCATCTTCTATTGCTTATGGCATTTTTGTTGGAAGCTCACTGAGCTGCAGGATATAGCCCTATAGCAATATTATTTTTCTCTAATTCTTCTTCTGAAAGTTCCCTTCCTCAATATGCTACTCCAAAGCATAGATTTAAATAGAAGTACAGAAATCCTTCCCTGGTCATCTCACTTCAAGACCTATAAATAATTGTTACAGTAGGTAGTTAGGTATTCACCAAAAGGGAGGGAGTGAATCAATCAGAAGTAGTTAACTGATTAATCCTGATTAAGCTTCACAGTCACTCTCAGAGTCTGCCCAAGTAACAGGGGAAGGGAGACGATGGTGTAGGGGAAAGTCCATTCACTTGGGTGCATATGCAGTAGAAGCCAAAATGTCAACCATGAATGGAAGGAGAAAAACCTGGGAAAATCTGAGAAAAACATCAGATAGGATAAGGACACAAGCCTGGAAAAAGCCAGGAAAGAGACTGGATAGTTTGAAAGGACACCTGCTCTCTCCTGAGCCCAGGGAAACAAAAGGAAGCTCAACAAAGGTCGCAGTCTCTTTCTGGCAACAGCACCTAGGCCAGAGCACAGCCTGAAGCATGGACTGAGATAGACTACTGGAGCCTTGGATGCCAGTGTAATGAATGGCACAGCAGCTCTGTGCCCTGGCCCTCCACCTGGGGTCTGTGGGGACAAGCGCAGGTTTGAGGCCTTGGAAGCTGGACTTTTGCTACCTGGTTGTGAATGAGGCATCAGGCACAGTGTATCTGGGGGCAGACTGAAAATTGTGAGGAGCTTCTGCTGCTGCACCCGCCAGGGAAGCATCTCTTCCACTGCAGCAGCATTTCCAAAGGCATCTGTATTCTGCACACCCTTCTAATATTTCTTCTTTTATTAAAAATTATTGTTGTTGAAGTACAGTTGTCTCCATTTTTTCCCACCATCACTTTTCCCCACTCCACCCACTCCCACCTCCCACCTGCAATCCTACCCCCCCTTAGTTTTGTCCATGGATCCTTTATACATGTTCCTTGACAATGCTTCCCCTTCATTCCCCTGTTATCCCCCTCCCTCTTCCCTCTGGTTACTGTAAGTTAGTTCTTTATTTCAATGTCTCTGACTATATTTTACTTGCTTGTTTGTTGTGTTGATTAGTTCCATTTAAAGGTGAGATCATATAGTATTTGTCTTTCATCGCCTGCCTTATTTCACTTAGCATAATGATCTCCAGATCCATCCAAGCTGTCACAAAGGGCAGGAGCTCCTTTCTTTCTGCTGTGTAGTATTCCACTGTGTAAATGTATCACAGTTTTGGGATCCACTCCTTTACTGATGGGCACTTAGGTTGCTCCCAGCACTTGATTATTATAAATTGTGCTGCTATGAACATAAGGATCTTTTGAATTGGTATTTCAGGGTTCTTAGTGTATAATCCCAGCAGCGGAATTGCTAGGTCAAAAGGCAGTCCCACTTTTAGTTTCTTTAGGAAATTCCATACTGTTTTCCACAGTGGCTATACCAGTCTGCATTCCCACCAACACTGCACTAGGGTTCCCTTTTCTCCACAACCTTGCCATCACTTGTTATTTGTTGATTTTGTTTATGATGACCATTTTGACAAGTGTGAAGTGGTATCTCATTGTGGTTTTAATTTGCATCTCTCTGATGGCTAGTGATGCTAAGCATCCTTTCATATGTCTCTGGGCCCTCTGTATATGCTCCTCAGAGAAGTGTCTGTTCGGGTCGTTTGCTCATTTTTTAATTGGATTGTTTGTCTTACTGGAGTGGAGTCATGTGCATTCTTTATATATTTTGGAGATCAAACCCTTGTCCAAGGTATAATTGACAAATATATATTCCCATACAGTTGGTTCCCTTTTCATTTTGCTAATGTTTTCTTTCTACTGCTCAAATCCTCCTTCAGGAGTGTCCCTGAATGCTTTGCCCATGGTACTGCAAGAACCTATTTCCAGACTGGTCCTCCTCCAGTAACGGAATCACCCTCTAAATACATCTGATAGTCTTTTTTGACATTAAAATTTTAGCAATATAGTGAATATATACACCAGAAGACTTAGAATGAATTATTTCCATTGTAGAGTATCCCAGAAGCCCCAGAAATGCCAATAAGCGATGTATTTCCTTGAACACAAGAATCACAGTGTTCATAGCTCTTTCATAAGAAAGTGTTTTGTCAAGTCTTGCCAAAAACAACCAAAGTAGAATTTTTATATTCAGCTATACACTTTTATGTTTCAAGTTATTCAAAACACATAAAATGTACAGGCAACTGGATTTACTAATTCTACCCGAAAGCATTTAAAAAGTTAAGAGTAAACTATTCAAATTTTTTTTATCCATGGAAGTATGCCAAACACATCTATTCCTGACACCAGCATGGCAAGGGGAATGCAAAGAGGTCTTACAGTGTTGACTCTTTTTTCTGCCATTTTTCTTTCTCTACACCCTAGTGGCATCATGATACAACACTTGGGATGATCAAATAAATGCCCCTTCTCTCTCATCTACCCTCTTCATCACATTGTAAGCCTGGCACATTCAGGATCTCCCAAAGACTGTTTGAAATGCACACCCACACATATATGTAAGTCTGGATTCTGTTGATTGGAATCCATGATAAGCAAGGACCCACATGGGCTCTGAGTCTACAAAGTCTACCAGGTCCTCTGGATCAAGTCATCAGCTAAGAAGATGAAGTCCTTGCCTTCCAGAGAAGCTCACAATTTAGTGGAGGATAAAGGTGTCAAATAAGTAAACAAATAAATGATTTAATTTTAAAAGTTCTGATTCCCATAAAAAATTAAGAAAACTAAGAAGGGTAGGATGTTATCTTAAAAAATAAGGCCTTGAAGGAGAAAAAGATGATTTTTCCTACTATCCTTTTGGGCAATCTGGCCTCAGTAAAAGACAGATTAACAAGAAGAAAGTATACAAATGTATTTAGTATAAGTTTTGTGTGACATGGGAGCCTTCGAAAGGAAATAATGGAAGCCTTCGAAAGGAAATAAGGGCCTGAAGAAATGGTTGAACCTGAGCATTTTTGTACTAAGTTTGATGAAGGGTGAAAAGTTATGAAAAAGTGGGATAGGACAAAGGGTAGAAACCAAGGGGAGTGAACTGGGGAAAAGCAGCAAAGCCCGTTTGCTGGGAATCCTCTGGGCATTGAGGGGAGGCAGAGCTTGCTACCCCAAAATATACTTCTTTGAGATATTTTTTATGTTAAGTTGGTTACTTTAAAGTAAAAAAAAAAAGACTCATGAAAAACCTTTGATCTTCCCCTTAACTGCCTAAAAGAATTTAGGATAGAGGGCCTTTTCCAGGAAAGAAGATATCATCATAAATAACTATAGTTTAATATGAAATTGTGTATGATAGGCAGGGGAGAACCTAGAAAGGCCCATTTGATCAAAGTACTCTCTGTGTCATATTGTTTCAAGATGGCCCAACAAACATTTGTTTATCAAACATTAACTCTTTTCATCTCCTTGTAAATTGTTTTATTTTTCTTTGAAGTCCTAGACCCTTACTTCCCCTCCTTAGTCCAGAATATTTGCCTCATTTTGCCTGTCTTTGGAATTTTCATGCTTATATGAATTCCCTGTGTATATGTAAAAACTTGATTTTTTTTCTGTTAATCTGCCTTATATCATTTTGATCATTACTCCAGCCAGGAGAATTCATAAAAGTTATTTTCTTCCTCCACAGCATCATTCCATCTTTGGAGATAAGGATGTTCTTTTCTTCCAGGTATAGAGAGGGGTACCTCTCACACAAGTCTCCATTAACCTACCACAGGGGTGAAGGGGAAGGCCAGAGAGTCCTTATACAACTACTGTTTCTCAAATTCCTTCAGTTTCAAATATTAAATATACTGAAGTACCATATTTTGAGGTAGTGTGTTGTTCTGAATCCCACCAAAGTCTATTTTTAAGAGAATTACAGTGAAACAGAGATCTGAATTGTGCATGAATATGCCAGGATATTCTGGCAAATTCAGTAACTGGTACAAAGGTCCCAAGGTGAGAAGAAAGCTGATGGGATTTTAGAAACAGAACGAGGATATTGGAGCTGGACCAGAGATAGTGGGAAAGGGTATGGTAGGAGGCAGGCAGGGGCTGGCTTCCTGCAGACCTTGTAGTCTATGAATATGTGGGAGGTTATTGGTACATCCCACAGGGGAGAAATGATCATTTATTTGTGTATTAAAAAGACTTCTCCCTGCTGCAGAGTGATGCTATTACGGCAGGGGTGTCAAACTCATTTTCACTGGGAGCCACATCAGCCTCAGGGTTGCCTTGAAAGGGCTGAATGTAATTGCAACTCCTTAACAGTTAAGGAGTAATTACATTTATACAGTCCTAAAATTATTTCGGCCTTTTGAACACAACTGCAAGGCTGATGTGGCCCCCGGCGAAATGAGTTTGACACCCCTGTATTATGGTGTTAAATTACAGGGCCATGCTAAAGACCTCACATTTGTAAAGGCCTGGATCCAATGTTTGGCATATAGTAGAAATTTAATAAACACTAGCTTATGATTATCTCTTTTTATTATAATGACACAAGACCACAATGTATCCCAAATCTATACAGAGGGGCTGACACATTTTAGAGTCTATTTAACTTTTAAATATTTTTCCTTATCATAAAAGTGATACACACTTATAAAATTCATAAAACTATGAGGAACTATAATAAAAAATAACAGAAAAACCTGCAACAATAATTCTTTCTTACAGAGAGAATTTCAATAAAAATGACTTCCTTCCAGTTTTTTTTTTTCAGTGTAATCATATCTGAATAGCTGAGTCTCATGTGCACACCTTTGTATGCTGTTACATTTTTCATATTAATTAAAGCAGGTTAAGATTTAGGAGTTTATACTGCTCACATCATTTTTTTACAGAAGCAAAGTTCTGTACAAAATCAATATTATTGCCTCAAACATTTGTTTAACTCTCCGACATGTTACAAACTGAATGCATGCATTTTCCACTGTCTCCATTCAACTCTCTGATGTATGTTCAGTGAACTGGAATTTTTATACCAATTGCACAGATGGGGACATTGAGACTTCAGTGGTTGACTGGAGAAGCTATAGTTCAAATGAGTGGAAAAGTTCAATCTAAAACACTTTTTTGTTTCTGGCCCATCGATGATCTCACTATACTCTCCTATCATTCCCCTTCCACAGTTATCCTTAGATCCTTCCTACTCAATGCATGGTAGGACAGCATTGCTGGCCACACTCATAGCTTATTAGAAACACGAACTCTCATGCCCCATGCTGGATCTACAGTTGCAGAACCTGCATTTTAACAACATATCTACACAATTCCTTTATATGTTAAAGTTTGAGAAATGTGAAGTAATACACTTTCTTTGCCTTCTAAAAAGAAGCCAAGATAACCAAGATAATTATATGATAACCACTGCAATCTTACCCTTCAAACTGAACACAGAACTTATTGACTGCATACAGAAGGTGAGAAAAAATTGCAATTCTAAGCTAAAAATATTTTGCTGGCCATATATTTATTGTCTACTAACACACAGGATAAAAATGAACTACTTATTCACTTAACTGAAAGTGATTAACTAAAAGGGTCTTTAGAATTTGCATTTTACAAATAATTTTCACCTGCACAGAAACTAGTTCAAGTTCAAAAATGACATTGTGAATAAATATTCATTTCCTCATGAATTATATTAGCAAAAGGCCAGAAAAATCCTAAAGGTTGTCACAGGGGATTGGTTACATGAAGCTTCTACACAGCAAAAGAAACCACCAATAAAACAAAAAGGCAACTAATCGAATGGGAGATGACAGTCACAAAAACCAGCTCCGACAAAGGGTTAATATCCAGAATATATAAAGAACTTCTACAACCAACACCAAACAAATAAACAAACAATCCAATTAAAAAATGGGCAGAGGACTTGAATACACACCTCTCCCAAGAAAATATACAGTATGTATCACATCTTCTTCATCCAGTCCTCTGTTAAAGGATAGCAATATTTTGGTTATTTCTGTGCCCTGGCTACTATCAGTAATGCTGCAATGAACATAGGGGTGCATACAGCTTTGTGAATAAATGTTTTTGAGGTTTTTTTGTAGATACCAAGAAGAGACATTTCTGGGTCATATGGTGACTCTATTCTCAACTTTTTAAGGAGCTACCACACTGTTTTTCATAGTGGCTGTACCAGTTTACATTCCCACCAGCAGTGAATGAGAGCTGCTTGTTCTGTACAACCTAATACTTGTTATTAACTGTCTTGTTGATAACAGCCATTCTAATAAGTGTGAGGTGGTATCTCACTGTAGCTTTAATTTGCATTTTCCTAATAGCTAGTGAAGTTGAACATCTGTTCATACATCTGTTGGCCATTTGTATTTGTACATATACTAAGGAACACTACGCAGCCATAAGAAAAGATGAAATACTGCCATTGTGACAACACACACAGAACTTAACAATATTATGCTAAGTGAAATACATCAGCCAGAAAAAGCTGAGATCATTATGGTTCTCTTCATATGTGGAATATAAAACTGAAACTCATAGACATAAACAACAGTACGGTGTTTACCAGAGGGAAGGTGGGTAGTAAAGGGAAAAGTGCACCAAATATGTAGTGACGGAAGACAATTTGACTTTGGGTTGTGGGTAAAAAATGCAATATACAGATCACGTGTCATAGAAATGTATGCTTGAAACACATATGATATTATTAATATCACCAAAATAAAGTTAGTAAAAATAAATAAATAAAAGGATGTATATTATGGAATGCCCTCTCAAATGTTAAGTGAAAATGAGCAAAATGCTTTGTATATGCAGAAAAATATATTAAAAGACATGTAATTGTGATTTAAATATAGAGAATATGGAACTTCCAATCAAGATGGAGGCATAGGTAACATGCCTCACCTCTGCACACAACAATAGCAAAAAATATAGCTATGCTGCAAAACAAATATCACCTGGAATTGTCAGGAAATCAAGCTGTGTTGAATTCCAACCACCAAGAATTTAAAGAAGCCACATTCAGCCAGACGGGTAGAAGAGGTAGAACTGTGGACAGAGGCAGAGAGGCATGAGCAGCGGAGTGCTGCATAGAGGCATGGAAATGGGAACAAGTGGTCTCATATACACATGTGGTAAATAGAAAATGGGAGGGATACCTTGGGAGTGAGGGATCCCAGCCCCAGTCCAGACCACACAGCTCAGGGTCCCAGGACTAGGAAGATAAGTCCCCATACTTCTGGCTATAAAATTCAGTGGGGGTTGGGGTAGCAGAAGAAGCTGCATCCTCTTAGAGGGCTCTCAGTGAACTTAGGACTCACACATACCTACCCTCTCTGGAATTCAGCACCAGGGCAACAGCCAGAAGGCCACTAGTGGCATATGGGGAGAAAGCAAAGTGCAAGTGGGGAGACAGCTTCCTCCCGGCCAAAACTCTACAGGCTAGTCAGTGCAGCACTGTCCCCTCTGTGTGCCCTCCCCCATACAGAGCAAGAGAGTGGTGAGACAGGTTGCCCTACCCTGGCAATTACCTAGGGCTCCAACCCACACAACTTAACAGGTGCAGCTGCGCTGAGACAGGAAGTCAAAACAGTTGTACCTACTACATAGAAAAAAACACAGGGAAACAAAGAAATATGGTCCAAGTGAAAAAAAAAAAAAAAAAAAAAAAAAACAGAACAAAACTCCAGAAAAAGAACTAAATGAAATGGAGATAAGCAAACTTTAAGATGCACGGTTCAACAGAATGGTTATCAGGATGCTCCAGGAACACATTAGATACTTAAATGTCATAAAAATGACCCAGGCAGAAATGAAAGTTGCAGTAAGTAAGATAAAGCAAAATCTACAGGGAACCAACAGTGGAGAGGATGAAGCTGAGAATTGAATAAATGATTTGGAACACAAGGAAGGAAAAAGCATACAATCAGAACAGCAGGAAGAAAAACTAATTCAAAAAAAAATGAGGAGAGGCTTAGGAACCTCTGGGACATCATTAAATATATCAACATCCAAATCATAGGGGTGCCAGAAGGAGAAGAGACAGAACTAGAAATTAAAAACTTATTTGAAAAAATGATGAAAGAAACTTCCCTAATTAGGGAAGGAAATAGATATATAAGTCGAGGAAGCACAGAGAGTCCCAAACAAGATGAACCCAAAGAGGACCATACCAAGACACATCATACTTAAAATGCCAAAGGTTAAAGATAAAGAGTGAATCTTAAAAGCAGCAAGAGAAAAGCAGACAATTGCCTACAAAGGAGTTCCCATAATACTGTCAGCTGATTCAAAAGAAACTTTGCAGCTAGAAAGGACTGGAAAGAAGTATTCAAAGTGATGAAAAGCTAGGACATCCAACCTAGATTACTCCATCCACTAAAGCTATCACTTATATTTGAAGGACAGATAAAGAGCTTGCCAGACAAGGTAAAACTAAAAGAGTTCATCATTACCAAACCATTATATGAAATGCTAAAAGAAATTATATAAGAAAAAGAAGATCAAAATAATGAATGGCAATAAATTCACAGCTATCAATAATTGAATCCAAATAACAAACTAAGCAAATAAGCAGAACAGAAACAGAATCATAGATATGGAGATCATTTGGAGGGTTATCAGCGGGGATAAGGAAGGAGGAAAATGAGGGTAAAGGTGCAGGGATTAAGAAGCACAAATTGCTAGGTACAAAATATACAGGGGATGTTAAGAAGAATATAGATAATGGAGTAGTCCAAGAATTTACATACATGACCCATGGACATGAACTAAGGGGGAGGAATGGAGGGACAGAGTGAAGGGGGGCAATGGGGAAGCATTGGGACAAATGTAATAGCATAATCAATAAAATATAATTTTAAATATAAATTAATATATAGGATATTTCTGGAGAAGTAGATAAGATGCTACCAACTTACTTTTGTAAGAAGAGAAGGGAGTGATATGGGACAGAGAAGGGAGACTTACATTTCAGTGTACGTGCTTTTATATATATTTTGAAAGTGTACAATGTGCACATATTAACAATTCCTTAATTTTAAATAAACACCGATAGAAATCACTTTTATTCAGAACAAGGGAAATGGAAGGAGACAGTAATCATCATGAATATAATGACAAACAATCTTTATATGAAGTCAAAGCAGAGAGTACTAAAATGGAGATAGATTTGCAATTTAACAACCTGTCTTAACCATCCATCAACTAGCTGAATGACTAGCTCGATACTTTTATGTTCAAGTATCAGCATTACTTTTATTTTGGAGGAAAAAAGCTGTCTCTCTCACATACCAACCTATGATATTGTGAGGATGAAATAGGAGATGCATAGGAAAATCCATTATGAATGGTGATGCTATACAAAATTAAGTCTGTATTATTGAGCCTGGATGCTTACAGTTTTGATATTTTCTAAATGTAAGCACATCAAATATGAACTAGCTCCCTTAATGTTTCCCTCTAATACAACCTACATTTTTGTAATATGAGTCTTCCTGAATCACAAATATTAATATGAATCTGCCCCCAAAATTCCAGGGACATGTCAAATTTGTTGACATTCCAGGCTCAGAGTGCCATCACATAATAGAAAAAAATATTCCAGCTTTCCTCTAATTATTTTCAAATACTCTGTATGTTCTAATGAAAGAGGTTTGTTTTCTCTTATCCTGAACCATATACTCCCTTTTCTGAATTTAAGTTGTTTGTGGCTAAGATAGGAAAAATCTGTTCATTCTTATGTGCCAAATCCAATGTGTGTGAACTTTGGGGAAAAGGGTACAATTTGAAGAGAAGATGGGAGGTGATTACAGAGATGTTGGGTCACAGCAGCCAATTCCTTATCGATGCTACAGCAAAGGGCATGCAAGGCTGACCTGGAGTCCCCTTTAAATGCCTCAGTTTCTGCCTTAGCCTAGTGACACCTGGGAGACTGTAACTATGAAGGCTGGAGTGTTTTGTGTGCTCTTTCTAGATTGCCTGTTCTCCTTTCTCTGGTGGTAGGAAACTAGGTAAGTCTAAATTTGACTTTCATTTTTGTTAATTTGTCTTAAACCAATTTTGAGTGCAGAATCCCCATCCTTTAAGAGCCATTTTGAATGCAATTCCTTTCAAGAAGCCATTTCTGATGACCTGAGTCCAAAACTATGAAAGTATTTAGCCTTCTCTAACTCACTATTACATAAATAATACTTTTACCAGTTTTATAAGATGTCACATACTTATGTGTTATAAATAACTGAGTTATATTTTCTTACCCACTGTAATGTATGCTGTCTGAAGACAATATTGTGTCTTGTTCATTTCTACACCTGCAAAAGCATTTCATACCAAGTAAGCATCCAACAGAATATTAATTTATCATGATACAATAAATAAAGTTTCCCCCCAAATCTATATCAACCTATGGTATAAAATAGTACAGTCCCTTTAAGTGAAAACCAGTAATTATAGAAGTAACATATTGGCTCAACAAAAATAATACTTTTTTAGTTAACTTTTGTTCTGAAAGCAAAACCACTATTAGAGTAAACTAATGTAAATTATTCCCTAACCTTGTGATATATACAAATTAGCAGGTTATTTTCAAATAGCTAGCTTTTCTTGGATACTTATTTGTATTTGTTTAAAAGTTCATCCTCCTTGTATGCATCCATTTATTCAAAAATCAAACGCTCAAACACTTTAAAGCAAACAGAACAGAGACTTGTGTACCAAATTGGAATCTCAAAAGAAAGGGGAAATTTCCATGACATTGATAACTAATGACTCCATCAAAATTGGCTTAAGATAAATTAACAAAAATGAAAGTCAAATTTAGACTTATTTACTCTGTTTAGAAGAATCAAAGGAGAATGAAAGCCAGTAAGTAGTGAATTTTTTAGAGAAATTGCATATTGAATTCACAGCCTCCAGCTTTATTTTGAAGCCATTTCAGTGAGCTATGTTCCAATGTACAAAAACTTAGATTTTTTTAAATATAAAGACTGAGTCAATATTCATTGAGTCTCCATATTGAGCCATCTGATAGAGAAATATCTGATGCCTACCTGAACCTCACCTGTTCAGTTTCATAGCTCTGATTCTAGCTACTTTTTAATAGACAAATGAAGAATTAGATAAAAGTCCAGCAAGCAGCCACTACCAGCTTGGCTGGCTGTGATTTTACTTCAAGCCTTCACATTAAACTTGACTTGGCTGTAACCTCGACTTGGCTGTAACCTCATTCCCTTTAAGCTTCTAAGGTACTTGACCATAACTTCATTCCTCAACCTCCCTTATGACTTGTGTGAAGGGAATCTCATTCTTACTATACCAGAATTGCAAACAACAAAAATCAACTCTAGCTAATGCCAGCAAACAAATAATTTATTGTTAGGAAAAGGCGGAACTAGTTTCCGAAAGAGTAGAGACCTGACTGCTCTGGCCTTCTAGGGGGCAGAACCAAATAGATGGTCTTTCTGAGGCTCCCTCAGCTTGATGAAAGATCTCATCCCTGCTTCTTTCTTGTGTCACTCATGCTGTAGAGCTGGATTTCTGGGACAGACTACCTGGTTAGCCTAGCTCATTGTCTCAAGTCCCAGCCCCTCAGAGAGGTCAAGGCAGCTGGACTGAGAGTTCAAAGTGTATCCCCCCAGTAACCAGAATGGAAGCTTCCAGCTAGATGTGGGAGGGAGAAGACCAACCTCTGACCCAAGCCCCTCAGCATTTTGTTAAAATCTTTTCTCACAGGCACAAAAAGCTCAGATTACTGATAAAAGAAACTTCCAGACTTAAAATCAAGAAAAATAATCACGTCGTTTCAGGTCTCTTTGCCTTTGCTCACACTATTCACTCTGACTGGAATGCCATTAATCTTTGCTAGGTGAAACTCCACTCCTTCCAACCCTATTTCAAATATTACCTCCTCTGTAATGATTGTCCTGACCTTTCCAGGAAGAATTAATCAGCCATGCTCCTGAGCTTCCAGAGTGCATGCTTTGTCACCTGTGGACTTACCTGAGTGTCCCAGGTAATTGGTTAAGTGTCAGTGTCTTAGAAGGAATTGTGAGCACCATGATGTGACAGGCTCCGCTTCATGCGCTTGTACTGATGCAGGTCATCTACTCCCACCTAGCCTGTGCACATCCCACAGCGTGTTTGGAAGGCATGAATACCAACACGGGGGGCCTGGTGAAATAAATTTCTAGGACTGGTTGGAGCCGCTCACGCCACATCAGCAAATCAAACTTCCATCTTGCTTTAAGCGCTGCACACCTGCACTGTATCCAGTAAGCCCACCCCCAAATGCGAAGCCAGCTCTGGGCTCAACTGTTCGTTCCCTGCCCCTCACATTTTCTAAATAAGGTCCAATAGACAAGCCCAGACCATCACACCCTGTTTCAGAGTTGCCGCTTCTAAAGCTCCCATGCATGCCCGCAATCCCGCAAGAATGCTGCACTGCTGGTGAGGCGCCGTGCCCCGCACTCCGTGGGTTCTTTTCTCTTGAATCAAGGACCTCAGACTCATCCGTGAGTTGTTTTAGTTCAGTCAAATAAAAAGCTCCAGCTATTCTCTGTTTTTATTATGTGTGTATGTAATTTGTAGTTATATAATACAAAATAAGCACAATTTTAAAAGCCGAGTTATTAACCAGAGGACATTTCGAGTGTTAGGCTGAATTACTTGAACAGTTCTAGATGGTTAAAACCATTAATATATGAATGTCTAAAAGTGGATTATAAAAAATCTTATTGAAAAGAAATGAATTTGTATCCAATATTGTAATGCAAATAGACACCTATTTGCTTAAGGTAAATTAGGAAGTGCCTACTTAGGAATTCTTACAATATGGCTGCCCACTTATTTGCCATTAAAATTTCTCTGCTCCTTAAAAAGATTACTTAACTTTTATTGGACCTGTTTTGTCTCCCCAATGAGATACTGAACTGAAAACTGGCACCGTCCCTTCCACCTCCGTGCTACCCTGGAAAGGCACTCTGCAGTCCCAGAAACTGAAAATGCTCCATAGATGGAGCCTTTATATCCCTTGAATTCTAGAGAGCAAGGTGATACAAACTCGGAGTGAAGTCTGGTTTTGTATTTATTTTTGAGTTAAGGAATTAAAGAATTTTTCACATTCTGAGGCAAAAATAAATTTTTACTATGAAAATCATACACATATAAAAAATCGGTGTCACAAAGGAGTTTTATTGATTTAAGAATCTGAATATTCTAAGTGGATATAAATTCAGAGGTTCACTGAAGCACATGGGGTTACTGCTGCCGTATTTCCTCAAAGCATTAATTAACAGTATGAATATTATTAGCAATACTTGGTTTTAACATTACCTGCAAGTATTCTGCACCGTACTAAAAATATTGTGTTTGTAGACTAATCATCCCACAGGCTACAATTATAATAATAATACAGTAACAGAATCAGGAGAGCCAATAGGATTATTGAAAAGGAACTCCAGCTCTATGTTTATAGCTCATTTTCATTTAATAGCACATTAGACTTTGAGTGGTTATTGTATATGTCAGCAGTTTTGCCTATAACCATAAAAGAGAAAAAGCAGTTTTCTCCTGACAAACATAGACCTTTGACACTAACTACACTCTTACTTGCACACATACACAGTTTAAGTTAACTGAGTTCCTCATGATCTATTTAGACCCTTAACTTCTCAAACAGACCTGTGGCGTTTGGGTATGAATCACTTTAACACGAACTCACACAATTATCTGCTTTGAGGTAGCCAGTAGTTCAATTAATTGTTGCATTTTATTTTATTTCAATAACACAGTAGTTCAACTAGAAGAATTCCTTCCAACTGCAAAAAAGAACTTTCTGTTTAGTATTAGCACAAGCTATAAAAATTTAAATAATCAACTATGAATAGAAATGTGCAAATTAATTTAATTCTAGAGAAGCTTATAAAATTTTTATAATCAAAGCAAACATAAAAAATTGAGTGCATTTCTATGTTGCCTGAATCTACAGACATTACAGCAGAAGAATTTTTTCTCTGACCTTTTATATATTTGTTAGCCCATTTTTTGGGTCCTGTTAGATTACTGACACCATACTAGACATCAGCTCTGAGCAAGGAGGATTATAAAAGAAATGAAAGGCCAGTTTATTTATAAAACAGAGAGATAGAAAATAGTAAAATAAAATAAACAAGAAAACTCATTCAGAGCTTATAATAACAAATTATGTATTGAGATTTAACAAATCTTGGTAAATTAGTTTTTCACACTGTGCTTTACTAAGTTTTCACATACATCTCCCATGAGAATCTTGTGAAAGCAGGTGTGTATCATTACGTCCACTCAGGACTGACTGTGTGGACATGGTACCTGTGAAACGGCACTGGACCCAGGGCTCGGAATGGCTCCATTAGAGCATGGTTTAATGCTCTAATGATGCCATCTTGAAGTTCTTAACAATGTTTGAATAAAGGGCCCCACATCTTCATCGGGCCCCACAAGTTATGTAACTTGCATTTGACAAGCAAGACAGCATGAGGAGAGGAGTCATCTTCAAACTCATGTAAACAAACAATTGACTTGTCTAGAGAAGAAAAAGTAACGTGATAGTTCATTGGGTCTTTAACAGGAGAGTGGAAATAGGTGTTATTTTGGTAATGGTGGGAGGGGACGGTAGAATGGACTAATTCCATATAAATAAACCTATGCATTGCCTCCGTCAGTGTGCTCATTTTATAGTAGGAAACTAGGGTCCGCCCAGAGTCGGGAATATCCGTGCCTGACAAGAACTGGCAAAAACCTCTCATGAAGATTTTAAAAGGCACGAATTGGAATTGCTAGATTATACCACGAATAAGGGGTCAGTAGCCAACCTGATGTCATATGCCCATTGCAAAATCCAACCTTCCTTTGAGCATTGGGCCCGGTGCTATCTCCTCAGTTTGAGGCAATTATCCCTGCGCTGCTTCTGACACTGAAAACCAAGACACTCGGGACATTTAAAAGAAATTTTCACTCAGTGGTTATGCTCCACAGGCCCCTAAAGTGTGACCTTCCAGAGTATTTCAGGATCTCCTTCCACTCTCGCTCATCATTGCATCCTATTAACCACGTGGTTTTAAGCTACATACAGTTTGGGTTTGAAATGCTCTAGATTGGGGGCTGGCAAACCAGGGCCAATGGCTCAGATCTGGTCCAGGGACTGCTTTTTATAAAACTCTCAAAGTAAGGATGGTTTCCACATTTTTCAAGTGTTGTAACTAAAACAAAACAAAATAAACAACAGAGAATATGCAACGGAGAGAGAGAGCACTGCTAATATATATGGCCTGCAAATCCTAAAATATTTACTATCTAGACCTTTACAGAAAGTGTGCCAATCCCTGGTCCAGATAGGTTTAATTGTTTTTAAAGAAACATGTTATACTTTTCAGAGTCTTTTTCTGACCAAGAACAAGTATTAGGGTGTCTTAAAGCTAGCACCCTTATATTGTTTAACAGTTTGACTCACTAGTCAGGAGACTTTAATAACCCAGTCACATTGATTGTCTTGATCTTGGAGAGTTTGGGCTACATTAACCTCACCTCGGAGCAATATATTATTTAGACTCCTTTTTGACCTTGATTCAACCTTGGCTATCTCTGGTTGGACTTCAGACTCAGAATAAGGGGTAAGCAGGAGGCTGCTTATAATTTTTTTATTCTCATCTGTCTGAGAAATGCAATTAAGAAAATTCTATGGCCCACACCTTAGGTTCTGAGTCAGCCCAGGAGATTACAGTGCAGACCTCAGAGTGGAGAGCTGCACTGCCTTTTTGCACTTACCTATTTAGTGGCAGGTTCTTTTCCCAGGTTTGGACAGAGCTCCTCAAGTTCAGAATTCTGGCCACTACCAAAGTTTCCTAGGCTGCTTCCGTTTCTAACAGATGGGGATCCAGCCATGGGTTGTTCTGTTTCAGCAGCCAAACCATCTTGGCCTGCTGCAACATTTTTGGTACAGAATGTTGGAGAGACGTCCCAGTGCATTGCAGCTGAAGAAGGCTGGCTGGAAACATTCTTGTTTTCATTATAGAATAGATTTTGACTTCACTGCAAATAGATATTTTTGGGTGATTTGCTTCAATAAAAACCTGCATTAGGTTTTTCCTGTTCTAGTACATTTTAAAGCAAGAATGGATAGGAAAAAGGGAAATGTGTGCATTTCAGGTATGGATAGATAATATAGTTGAAAATAGTCAAGAAGGGAAATATGAACTATTAAGCAAGATGCTCATAATATATTTTCCTAGTCTTTTAGAACTTGACCAAATTATATATTCTTTCTCTTTCTTCTCCTCTCCTTGAACTTATGATATTTTTGTGCAAGAATAATTTACTAAGAGATGTTCTTCCTCTCTTTTTCCTTTCCCTCACTGCAAACTAGAATGCAGGTGCTTAGTCACAGACATTTAAGAGTGCACAACAGAAACTACTTGAAGTTAAAATTTATTTTCCTATCTTTTATAAGAATTTTAAAATAGTTATGCTAGTGAGTCCCTTTAATGGTAGGAAAAGGAAAGATAAAGAGATTTTCCAAAGGCTAAAAAGACATTGGAGACAGGGAAATAAGAAAATAAGCCAAAGAAAATGGGCCCCTCTAGGCTTCGGCAATAACTGAACAGAGATGGTTTTATGGTTCTTGTAAGAAGGTTGCAGACCGGGCACAGGGACTTTCTGTTTTCCCTTAATTGCCCTTTTTCCCAAGCACAGCAACAAAGCAGCAAAGTTATGTCCCAGGATACCATGGAGATAGGTACCATGGGCATCTCATTGGTACTATAAACGGATAACCAATATCAATGGTCTATGGATGTGCCCAATGCCATAACACTCAAGAGTTTTTAGGACTGTTGCACAACTCTGGGCAAGCCAACCTCAATAATACTTAATATTACTTTTCCTACCATCTTAGAGTCAGAGGGACTTTTATCTAGAAAATAAATGAAGGGAATTTCTTGAACATCTGAGTTTATAGACTATAATTGCATTGGCCACTTCTTCCTGCTTATAGATAATCATGATGAATTGTTATAGGTCTTGAAAGAATGAGGAGCCCTCTGGCCTCTGTTGTAGACAAGGTCAGTTGTCCTGGACTACAGAACATCCCTTCACATTCCCATGGTCTTCTGAACTTTACTTGATGGTGTATCGAGAAAGCTGCAGTTTGAGAGCCTGGCAACTTGACAACCCTCTCCTACTAATTCACAGGATTATTGCTATAGGCTGCAGAATCCACATCCAAATGACATGTATATTAGGGAGAAAAGGGAATTGGTCCCCACATGAATTAATGTTGCAGGATGCATAGAGAGAAAGGGTGCTCTTTTTCACACACAGTCCAACGTCAGATCATTTTACGCCTTCTATCCTGTCATGTGCCCTTTACCTCCTTTGCTACCTAGTGTTTCTAGCTCATCTAAGTTTGCAGTTGGTCCAAATGCCAAAGCCTTGGTTGGAGGAGGCCTTCTGAGGTCATCCTGTCTATCTTCCAGCCTGTAGGCAGATTAGCATCTAACCCAAGCAATTCACAAAAGTGCTGTCTATTTTTAAACAGCTCAAGAATCAGCATTATGTAACTTTGCTTTGGTAACCCAGTTTAGTGTTTAGCAAGCTGTTCCTATATCTAGCCCTAACATAATTCAAAATAATAATAAAAATAAGAAGAGGAATGAGTATAAAATAATAAAGAAAATGTGTTTTAACTTAAGCTCAATATTTCTATTTATTTACTTTTTTAATGTCACTCAAGAAGACACTTTATATTAAAGGTACCTATCAGGTAATTTCAGCCTACTCATTCTTGCATATATTCATTTATTTATTCATATTAACTATATTTCCTTTTTTACTTTTACTGCTGCCTATAATTATTTATTTATGTTGCTCATCACTCTTCTTCTCCTACCTCTACAGAATGGAAATTTCCAGAAAACATGGACATAGTCACCTTAGATCATGGCTACATATTCTAGTGCTAGATTATCAATAGGGATATAGAAAGGATGCACCAAATCTTTTTAAATGACAGAAGAGGTTGAATAACAAGTTGATGAATTTATTGAACATTATGAAGCACCTACTTCACACAAAGCACTTTTGGACTATAAAGTAGTGCTTTATGCCAGTGCTTGTGGCAACAGGGAAAATTAAAACATGATTTGGCATGTTCTAGTAGAAAGCTATATAAGGAGTTCACAGAACACATAATTATAATGAATCTATACTGTATAGTTATTTAATACAGCTTTTCTCATAGAAGTTGCTTTGACATTCCCTCCCAACTTTTGTGAACAAATATGGCAACAGAAGCCTTCAATCTCTTCAAGGGTTAGTCATATCTAAAAATATACAGGTAGGTTGAGTACTTAGAGCTTTGAAGGCTCTTGGCCTGTACTAACTAAATTAGTGGGTATTTTGAATTAGAGGCTCCACCAGAATATAAAACAGGGTAAACATGAGGGCTGTCCAGAAAGAAAAGGTTTTATGTGGAGCAGACTATAATGTGTCATCTTCTCCTTGAAAAGAGGGAAAAGTACAGCTGGTTAGTCAAACCTCCAAAAAATCAGAATGCCCCATGATGATACTTACTTCAGGATGATTCATCTATAACACCTGAAGTAAATTCATGAATTAGATAATATACAAATTGATCGATCAAACATGCTTATGTGCTCCACACAGACCCAGTTTAGCTTAAAAAAAAACTATACCCTAGAGACACCTTAGAACTCAAATTCTAGAATGCATTGTCAATTTATACTTGATTATCTTGCAGTGTCTACATTGATAAGTATATCAGAACAATGACAGGTTAAAAGGGGTTTATTTTTTTATGGGAACTTGTGCTCTGTGATATCTGTCTCTTGGCTGGTATGACAGCAGCCCTAGTGAAAACTCATGCCAATTTGAAGGAAATCTTAAGCGTTATCCCCAAAGGTCTATGAATAGTACATCCTTAAACATACACTGTCAATTGCTTGTTGTGCATTCTGATCAGAGAGAGGCCTTTACTAAGTCAGCATAGTGTTTCCTCCAGAAGGATAAATCAATGATAGAGTGTGAGTGCATATGCATGCACCCAGAACAGCCAAGCAACAGTGAAGGGAGCTGATCATTGTTAATCTCCCTTCTACAGAAGGTTTTGCATTTAACACCTTGTCGTTTAAACTATTTTCCTAAAGTGAGACAGTAGAGTATACTTCTGATTCTTGCATTTTGAGTGGGCCATTTCATTCAATACACTTTCAACATGCAAATAACAAAATAAGAAATTACTGAAATTCTAACTCTGTATGTCTCAAACGGCCAGGAAAATAAATACCATGCATGGCACTATAAGGAAGACAAAAAAGGAAACTTCTGGTTTTTTTTTTCATACTTTATGAACAGTCACTGCTTAGCCATGATGTGATACAGTTACATGGACTTCCTAGTAGTTTCTCTTTTTTGATATATGAATTCATGATACAGGTGCATTTAAGGGTCACTGTATATCCCATCTTTTTTATCAAACTGTTTTCATGGCCCAAAGCAAAAAAGGGGAAATTGTTAAGAAGCATATTTTTGGCAAATACATTTTCTTCTATTGGATTTTTTCACTTGTGACAGCAAGGGAGACTCATCCATACATTTGATTTATTTACATTAAGTTCATTAAAATGGCATGCCATGTAAAATCAGCTAAGGCTTGTGCTTCATTTTCATCATCTTTGACCCCCCCTTTTTTTTAGTAAAATATGATTTGTTGTCCATCTCTTTACTGAAATTTTCATCTCCTTTACTCTGCTTCACAAACATCTGAACTTGTCAGTCATCTTGGGCATTCTTCTTAGGAATCCTTCTGAATTTAAAGATCATTCCCTAAATTTTACCTTAATGCCCAAATGTGAAAATGTCTATATAAGCATCATCTGTAACCCTCACTGTGAGGGCTTTAAATCAGAATGAATAAGATTTGAGTTAGATTTGAGTAAGAACATAGGAATCTTAATTTATAAAGATTGGGTTCCACTTTTATTTCCTTGCAATCTTAGAGGTTATTACAAAAATGAATGTTTTCTATATTTTAGATTCCCAAATTTATGTCTTCGAGTATGGTCTCTTCATCTTAGTTCCAGTCTTCATTTTCTAGGGGATACTGCACCCATTCACATGACTATGCTACAACCCTTCAAAAGATAGTATTTTGTGCACATATACACAGATACCATGATACCCACTTCTTACACACCACCTCATTTAATCATCATAACAACCCTGTGAGGTAGAGATTATTAGTTGCACTTTCCTATTCAGAAAACTCTATAAGTTAAACAGGTCACCTTACCTTATATAATATTGAAGGAACCAGTTAGGCTTTTCTCTTTCCATTAAAAAATTTTTCAGGTACAAATATAAAATTAATTCTGTATTTTCCCTTTATAAAATAAATTTCTTTTTCTGAATTCCATTTTTCCTGTCCATATTTCTACAACCTCTATGAGGATATGCCAGAGACATTATTATGAGCTAAGAAATATGCTAAGCATTATCTCATCCAGTCCTTCCAACAATATCATGCACTAAATACTGTTATTA
>PVKM010003155.1:0-59537 GCA_004027735.1 Carollia perspicillata
TGTATAATCCTTTTTATACACTTTAGGATTCAGTTTGCTAAAATTTGTTGAGTTTTATTGCATCTTTGTTCATGAAAGATATTTTATCTTTAGTTTTCTTCTCTTGTAGTATCTTTACCCAGTTTTGCTATTAGGCTAATGCTGGCCTCGTGGAATGAGTTAAGAAGTACTCACTCTGCTTCTATTCTCTGAAAGAGACTATAAGAATTGGTATAATTTCTTCCTGAAATGCTTTGTAGAATTTACCAGTAACTCCATCAGGGCCTGTGCTTTCTCTTGTAAAAGGTTAGTGATTATTCACTCAATTTCTTTAATAAAAAGTCTATTCGGACCATCTATTTCTAGTGTGAGTATTGGCTAATTGTGTCCTTCGAGGAATTGGTTTATTTTATCTAGGTTATCAAAATACAGACATAGAGCTGTTTATAGTATTCTTTTATTATTCTTTTAATGTTCATGGGATTTACAGTGATGTCCCCTCTTGAATTTATGACATGAAAAACTTTCTGTACTCTCTCCTTTTTTTTGCAGTTATGCTGATAGGATATATCATTTTTCTTCTTTTCAGCAAATTAGCTTGTTTTCATTAATTTTCTCTATAGATTTCCTGTTTTTAATCTGATTAATTTCTACTCTAATTCTCATTATTTATTTTCTTATGCTTACTTTAGATTAGTTTATCCTTTTTATTAGTTTCCTAAAGTAGAAACTTAAATGATTTGTTTTCAAACATTTTACTTTGCAAGTGTATGCATTCAATGTTGTAAATTTCCTTATAAACATTGCTTTTGATACATTCCACACATTTTGATGCTGTTTTCATTTAGTTTAAAATATTTTTAATTTTTTTGAGATTTCTTCTTTTTTTAAAGATTTTACTTATTTATTTTCAGACCAAGGGTAAGGGAGGGAGAAAGAAAGGAAGAGAAACATCAATGTGTGGTTGTTTCTTGTGCACCCCCAACTGGGGACCGGGCCTTCAACCCAGTCATGTGCCCTGACTGGAATCAAACTGGCGACCCTTTGGTTTGCAGGCCAGAACTCAATCCATGGAGCCACACCAGCCAGGGAGAGATTTCTTCTTTGACTGATGCATTATTTAGAAGTATGTTGTTTAGTCATCACCTATTTTGGGATTTTCCAGTTTTCTTTCTGATACTGGTTTTTAATTTAATTCCATTGTGGATTGAGAGCAGGCATTGTATGATTTCTATTCTTTTAGCAGTGTTAAAGTGTGTTTTATGACTCAGAATGTGCTCTGTCATAGTAAACGTTCTGTGTTTGCTTGGGAAGAATGTTTACTCTGCTGTGGTTGAAGTCATTAATATATGTGGGTTCTATCCAGTTGATGGATCAAATTGTTGAGCTTAATTCCTTGCCTCACTGATTTCTGCATTCTGTATGTTTCCATTTCTGAGATAGGGGTTTTGGAGTCTTGAACTATGATAGTGGATTCTTCTTTTCTCTTTGCAGTTCTTTCAGGTTTTGCCTTAAATAGTTTGGCATTCTGTTGTCAGGTTTATACACATTAAGAATTGTTATATCTTGTTAAACAACTGACACCTCTATGATTATATGATACCTTTCTTTATTCTTGATGACTTTTCATTGCAATGAAGTTAGCTTTGTCTGCAAATAATATATCTACCACTGTCTTCATTTGATTAGTAGTAACATGTACATTTTTCAATATCTATTTTTTTGATATCCATGTTCTCTTAATCTATGTCTTTATTTTTTTAAAGATTTTATTTATTTACTGTTGGGGAAAGGAAGGAGACAGAGAGGGAAAGAAACATCATGTGTGGTTGCCTCTCCCATGCACCCTACTGGGGACCTGGCTGCAACCCGAACGGGTGCCCTGATTGGGAATCAAATTAGTCACCCTTTGGTTTGCAGGCCAGCACTCAATCCACTAAGCCATATCAGCCAGTGCTATGCTTTTATTTTTAAAGTAGGTTACTTCTGACAACATATAGTCGGTTCTTATTTTTGGTCCAGTCTGACAATCATGTCTTTCAATTGGTTCATTCAGAAGATTGACATTCAAAGTGGTTATTGGTATAGTTGGATTAATATCTACCTTTAATTTCCACACTTTTCTATTTGTTATCCTTATTCTTTATTCTTATTTTTGTTTTCTACTATTTTTCCTGTTGTGGCTTTAAGTGAGAATTTTTTATGATTATATTTCTCTTCTTTCTCAGCATATCATTTATTCCCTTTTACTTCTGTTAGTGGTTGTCTTTGAGTCTGCAATATACAGTTACAATTTTAATCCAAGTCTACTTTTTTAAATTGTTGTTCAAGTATAGTTGTCTCCATTTTCCCCCACCATGCCCTCCATTCCACCCACCCCCCACCTCCCACCCTCAAACCTATTTGCTTTGGCTTTGTCCATGTGTCATTTATACATGCTCATTGATGCTCCTTCCCCTATTATGCCTCTCCCCTCTGGGAACTGTCAGTTTGTTCTGTATTTTAATGTCTCTTTTTGTGCTTTGCTGCCTTGTTTGTTCTATTAATTAGGTTCCACTTATAGGTGAGATCATATGGTATTTGTCTTTCACTCCTGGTTTATTTCACTTAGCATAATACTCTCAAGTTCCATCCATGCTGCTGCAAAGGGTAGGAGCTCCTTCTTTCTTTCTGCTGCATAATATTCCATTGTGTCAATGTACCACAGTTTTTTGATCCACTCATTTACTGATGGGCACTTAGGTTGCTTCCAGCACTTGATTATTGTAAACTGTGTTGCTATGAACATTGGAGTGATGGATTAAAAAATTCAAACTCATAGAAATAGTAGAATGGTGGAAACAAGGGGCTGGGGAATAGGAAAATCGGGCAATGCTGGTAAAGGGGTATAAGCCTTCAGCTTCAGCTCTGGGGACCTAATGTACAGCATGATGCCTGTAGTTAATAATGTTGTATTATATACTTTAAAGGTGCTAGGAAAGTATATCTTAGTCATTCCCACCACAAAAAACAAAAGCGTCAGCTTTGTGATGTGAAATATGTGGTCTGTCCAGAAGGTATTCAGCCATGTAATATGAAAAATAGTGACATTTATTGAAGGAGATACAAGATCTAAGAAACAATGAACATAGAACAATGACACCTCAGTCCACTTCAAAGTAGGCACCTTGGGACCACACACTGTTCTCCCAATTGCCAACAGCTGCCCCATTGTGTTTTTTTAATCTTATTGACAGTCTGAAATCTTTTCCTTTTAAAAGGTGATTTTAGTTTTGGGAAAAGCCAGAAGTCATAGGGAACCAAATCTGGGCTGTAGGGGGACTGAGTCACATGGGTGGTTTGATGTTTCACCAAAAATCTCTGCTTGAAACGTGATGCATGAGGGTGCACAAAATTTGATGCAGATTTGTTGCTCTACTCTCTCAGTCATTTTGAATGTGACAGCCACACAGTATACATGCTCACTCAATGACCTCCACTATCACAGTGAAGTCATTATTGTTCACACATGAGCATTCCAGTCCACTATCCTTGGCTGCCAGGTTACATCAATGTCATGCAAGCTGTTCTGGCTATATTAAAAAGGGCTGGACTTTTTTTCAGACAGACCTCATATGAGTTAACCTGGTTGTTGTAGCACATTTCACAAAGTATATGTATATCCTATCATCACACTGTTTACTTTAAATATATATCATTTTGTGTGTCAGTTCTACCTCAGTAAAGCTGGGGAGGGAGAGATTCTAGTCCCCATGCTTCAAGCTCTCCCTGGGGACTCAGAATGGAGATGAAACACACTGTTCCTGTCAAACCATGTCCATTCACAGGTGCATGAGCTAAATAAGTGTTGTTCTTATTTTGAGTCACTAAGATTTAGGGAGAAAAAAGTTTTACAGCAATAGATAACTTGAACAAAAGCCAATAATCTTAAAAATATTAGGTATTCAAGAGAAAATAACAATGTAAGATAAGCAAAGCAATAAGATAGGAAAACAATTGAGAATTCATAATTCTTTTCACAGTTGTCCACAATTAATTTCATACTCTAAGTATTTTGTCTTATATATAATGGGCACAAAACACATTTTTTTGTCCTATCCAAGTACTAACCAGGCCCAACCCTGCTTAGCTTCTGAGATCAGACGGGATTGGGGTCATTCAGAGTGGTGTGGCCATAGACCAAAACACATTTTTTCTCAAAGTCAGCAGGTGAGTAATTGTACATAAGGAAATTCAGATGACATTCATATGGAAAACATAGTATCTCAAATAAATGAGCTAACTGGCCCACCTTCATTTTGGAATTTAAAAAAATATGTCTGATAATGGCATGACCATATGAGGTGTTGTATACTCTCTCTAAATATAGTGTGTATATTTATAATGTGTATAGTGTACCTGTACCATATCTGTATGTACATACACACAAAATAGTAGTGATTATATTAAACATGCATATAAATACAAACATGCAGAGGCTGATTACTTTGATCCATTTTTTTCAGTTGGCAAAATTAATTAACATATGGAAACTTACAGGAAAGATAAATCCAAGTTGTACAAAAAAATAAAGAAAGATACAAAACCCAGTAAATAGGCACAGGAGAAATAAACTTGACAGTATGATAAGTAAGAATAAGCAATGCTGATAAATTTATTCTTGCAATACCATAGGGAAAATGTGAAATAAATAGACTCTCTTCAGTTCTGTCTTTTACTCATTTAACAAACATATTTACTGAATGACTATTACATCATGCCAGGTTTGACCATCCACGGGATACTTAGTGAACACAACAGACAAAGACCCCTGCCTTTCTATAGTCAGTCAATTCATTTCCAAGATATAGCTTAGGAACAAGAAAATATAGCACAATCAGTGGCATTAGGATACTGGGAAGCACCTGCCAATTTTCAAGTATTTTAAGGCATCTTTCCAGATACAGATTGTCTGAAAATCTGTAGGTTTTTCTTTTATATAACAATCAATATATTTCATGATGTTTCTGAAAACTTCTACCAAAATTGTTATTTGCAGAGGAAATGTATAAACACTCATACTTGAATCTTAACTGATTTATGATATTTTGTTTAATAAGTTTTCTTTTAAGAAGATCCTTTTTCTATAGATATTTTTGATTATGAGTAAACCCATCCAAAAACTTTAGTGTGCTAATGTAAGACTATTGCTTCTAAACACTTCAACTCAAATGAGCCACTGATGAGATCACCGACCTCACTAAATCATGATTTCTTAGGCCTCAAGTCCCTCTTCCTTTAGTAAACCTTTCAAACTAGAGTGAACTCATCCTCTGAATTCAGTCTCACTTTTTAACCTTACATTGCACTTAAATCTATGCTCTCTAGGGACTTTTGTTTACTTATTTTTATATTTCTATATATTATTTAACTTTTACATTTTATTTAACATTTTAAGTTTTTTGTCAACCTGGTTTGTATATATTGCATATACACTATACACATTATATACACACTATATAAATAGAGAATATAATACCTCATATAGCAGGGGTGTCAAACTCATTTTTACCAGGGGCCTATCAGCTTCGCTGTTGCCTTCAAAGGGCCGAATGTAGTTTCAACTCCTTAACAGTTAAGGAGTAATTACATTTATACAGTCCTAAAATTATTTTGACCCTTTGAAGGTTACCAGGAGGCTGATGTGGCACCTGGTGAAAATGAGTTTGACACCCCTGTCACTGTCACATAGTCTCATAATAATCAGAAATATGTTTTCAAAAAGTTCCAAATGAACCTGGCCAGCTATCTAATTTATTAGAGGCACAACGTTTTCTATATGAATGTCATCCGCATTTCCCTATGTACACTTATCCACATGCTCACTTTGAGGAAATAAAAAATATATATATGTATATGTGTATGGGTGTGTCTTTCCAATTAGAATGTAGGCTCCTTCAGGGCAGTGATGTGGTCTTTTTGGTTCATTTTTAATTTTATGGGCCAAGCAGAGTGCTACCAAAACACAAAAATTATTCGTTAAATGAATAAATTACCCAATGAACATTAGTTATTACTCAGTAAAAATATAAACACTACCTGAAAAGGTATAATGACTTTTTGTTTCCTTTAAATTGTTACATAAAATCAAATTTTAAAATATCCAAAATACTATTTTATCCATGATTCTAACAGATGAAACTTGATTCTCAATTGTTTATTTGCAGCAGAGATGAGAATAATTCTGTACGGTTCCCATGATAGATTCTTATCTGGTATTCAGCAATAACTAAATTACTTCTTAAAAACATGCTTAAACTCATACTTTACCACATGCAATGTCAAACAACATTTGCTGATATTCTCAAATAAATAATTGAAATATTGTCAATTATGATATTAGAATACATTTTTTTCTTCTCTCTTAAATCAAGATTTACTGATGAGATGTAAAGAAGTGTTTTACTGCCCTGGCTGGTGTGGCTCAGTGGATTCAGCGTCAGCCTGTGAGTGAAAGGGTCACCAGTTCAATTCCCAGTAAGAGCACGTGCCTGGGTTGTGGGCCAGGTCCCCAGTTGGGGTGTGTGAGAGGCAACCACACATTGATGTTTGTCTCCCTGTCTTTCTCCCTCCCTTTCTCTAAAAATAAATAAAATATTTTTTAAGAGAAGTGTTTTATCAAGAGAAGTTCCCAATTGCACATGTGTCTAGGTAAACTTGAAAAGTCAACATGAATTAGCACATTTCTTGTTACTTGTGCACACGTAGCTGGGTATTCATCCACTGCATTGGCAGAAGGTGCAACTGGACTTCTGGTGGCCTGAGAAGATTATCACTCTTATAAATCTTTGGTATGGAAAGGATGTTCCCCAAGTAAAGGAGGGTAAATTGTTACAAGGCCAAGGATTCCCTTCAGAGGAAAGGAGGGAAAATCTGAATATTTCCAAAAGACCTTTAAAGTTAAGCATTTTAAAAATCTATGTAATTGAGTCCCAAAGAGATCCCTAAATAACATGGTCCATAAATGTTGACAAGGGCTCAAAAGTCCCAAAAAGGAAAATCAATCAAGAGCACAGTGATGAAGGGCCTTGGGGAAGCTGGTTGCAGCAGGCTGTAGATGGGTACAGAAGCGCTACTAGATTTATCATGGCATCATTTTTCAGAGACATAGCTGAGCCTATAAAAATAAAACTAAAGCTCTGAAAATCAACTGTGCACTGTCATCTCTTCCTGTGCAGGAATCTGAACTAGCAAGGGAGCCACAGTAGGCAGAACACACTGGACCACAAGGGGCTCATTTTCAATAAAAATATGTCAGTGACAGAGCAATGAGAGGTGGAAACTGAAATGTACTGGTGGACTGATGAGCCTTTCCCATCTGGTTTGAAAAATTCCAGAACTACGTAAGTCACATATATGAAAGAAAGAAAAGAAAAAGGACGTAAGCTTACACTGAAGCAACAGTCTACTGGAAGTTACCTTATTCATTTACTTATTTAGTGTTTATCTCAAATATGTGCACAGAGTGGTTTTCAGAAGCCCCACTACAAGCTTGCACAGACCATCTAAAACACTTGACACATATTATTCTCTGCTTCGTGGCCTCAGTAAAAACTCTGAGACAGACAAGTCGCATTCTAACTTTCTGTACATTATTCTGCACTGTGCCAGTCATGATAAACAAGACAAGTAAGCCGCAGGCACAGAATTTAGCAGCTGACAATAGTATAACGGAAAAGAGACCGGTAAATAAGTAACTCCAATGCAGAACAGTGAATAAAAATTGCAATACAATATGACAAATAGAGGGTTCTGTGTGAGTACCTAAGAAGAGAGAACTATCTTTCTCTGTTGGCGGAGGACAGAAACACTTCACAGAGGAATATTTCTTTGAGTTGAATCTTGAGATATAAGAAAGTGTTCAGCATACACAACTCAGGGTACAGAAAACAACGTGGTCAAAGGCACCAAGACATGAAACAGCAGGTAGCACTTCTCCTGGGAGAGTCAAAGATCAGGGAGATCATTTGAAATTGGCAGGAAATAAATACAGAATTAAGCAGATGTGGGTGTAAGAAGGGCTTTGTGCACAAATAAGAGCTTTAAAAAGCTTGGATATTGTTACTAAGCCTCTGAACCACTCTACAGAATAATATCATCCATATCTGCTTCTGGACATGAATATCTGCCTCTGGGGGCAAAGTAAGTATAAGACTTCATTTTACTGTTTCACAAATGTGATTTATATAAATGGTGACTGTATGTGTAAGGTCTGTCCAGAAAAGCCCACCCATTGTTAATATAACGAGAACAGTTTATGCAACATCGATCAATGTAAACTGGAAGCCAAGGAGAGTGGACTGGAATGCGCATGTGTGAACAATGATGACTTCACTGTACTACTGGGGGGGGGCAGTAGACATCATTGTGTGAGCATGTGTACCGTGTGGTCACCACATGCAAAATTACTGAGTAGAGCAACAAATCTGCATCAAATTTTGCATTAAGCTTGAACATTCTTCTGAGGAAACTATTTAGATGATTCAGAAGGCTACAGCTATGGGCAACTGGTGATTGGCAGCTTCACTGTGACAACACACCAGCTCATGCATCATGTCTCATGAAAAGATTTTTGGTGAAACATCAGGTGACTCTGCCCTGCTACAGCCAAATTTGGTGCCCTGCAACTTTTGCCTTTTCCCAAAACTAAAATCACCTTTGAAAGGGAAGAGATTTCAGACTGTCAATGAGATTCAGGAAAATATGACAGGGCAGCTGATGGTGATTGGGAGAACTGTGTGAGTTCCCAAGGTGCCTACTTTGAAGGGGACTGAGGTATCATTGTCCTAAGTAAAATGTTTCTTGTGTCTTTTATCTTCTTCAATAAATATCCCTATTTTTCATAGTACATGGCTGGATACCTTCTGGGCAGACCTAGTAAATGAGGAAGGCAGTGGACAGTGTGTGAGAGTGAAAGGAGGAAGGAGTTGAAATTTCTAGACTACATTTATAATTTCTCTGAATTTGCACAAGAAATAAGCTTACTTCATATATTTTTTAAATTTTCCTTTTATTGTTCATTTTAAAAGTAACTTTCAAGAAAAATTTTAGTCTGCTTTGTGGAGAAATCACATAAAAATATTGTTTCCCAATTCAAAATAATGCCAGAGACTACCATTATTAAACAATTTTAACACAATTTACTTCTGCTGAGTCCTTTGCTATGTGTTTTTCAACAGCCTAACAAAATGAGTTTTGTGTTTTGGATTCTTTTCAGTTTCAGTGTTTATGCTCATTGGTTGGTGAAAAACCAGATAAATAGTTCACATAGAAAAACTTGGCAAAGGAGACCTCTGCTTCTACAAAGAACTCCTTCAAGTTTCATTTTGTTATTAAAATTATCTTGAGATATATTCTATATTCTGTAGAATCCATGACGCAGAAATAGGCAGAATATTGAAAAAGTAGCATTTTAAAAATTTAGTATTGTACAGTGGCTAAAGAATAAGCCCAGGAGTCACAATGCCTGAGTTTAAATCTTGGCTCCACCTCCAAGTAGCTCAGTGACCTTGAGGTACCTAATTATCTGTTTTGTTTTGCTTTTTTCTCCTTTTCTTCATTTTTAAATTCCAAAATTCCATCTCCATTTCACAGGGCTAGTATGAGGATCATAATAATGTATGAAATATGATGAGCCTCATGCCTGGCAAAATATATAGTCAATAAATGTACTACTACTATGATATAAAAATAAGAATATCACTACAGTAAATATTTTTTGCTTACTATCATAGGGCATTTAGTGAATATCTATTTTATTTTTAAAGCCAATGTATTGAGCATAATATCTGACTTTTCAAACTCTTTAAAAATCTCCCCATGTTTTTCCTTAGACATGATAGCACAAAAAATTCTGGCAGCAACATATATAATACAGCATAATGGACCAGTGTTTTAAATTATCTTAATATTTTATATCAATAAATAGAAATGTGAAGTATTCAGATGCTGAATATATAAAAATAACACATATACTTCAACTATTATTTTTGATACATGGTAACAACCAGAGAATTAAAATTGTTCACCTAAACTTGTGCAGTTGCATATAAATTGAGCCAAGCATTTCAGACTAAGGTATAAATCTCTTATAAATGTCCTGTGGCAAAAGGAAATATTTAGAGTATTTTACACTTACTTTAATATTTTGGATTTATACTGTATATTTCATCTAAATGCCTCAAAAATCTTCTATGGAGATTAACTCATTAACTTTTCAATTGCCACCTCCCCTATAAAGTAAGGGCATATCTAACAGCATTCTACAAATGCGGAAAATTAAGTTCAGAAGTATTACATTTATGATTCACTAATCATGGTGCACTGAAAGATTTCTTTAAATATTTTAAATACTGTTTATGGGCTCAAGATATTCTAACATGTCCACAAAATCCTTATCTGGTTTTCATTACAATGTTTTTCATGGCATTTTCTTTAAAACACATTTTTCAATTTTTACATCTAAAAATATGAAAGTAAGATGATTTAGAACAATCTTTCCTTGTAATATAAAATTAAGGGAGGGGTTGGGATAAGAGGTGAGATTAATGTATGTGTAATTTCTCATGTATTGTAAGTTTCTCAGCACCAGGTATAATACCTTACAATTTTGTGTTTACCAAAACTAATACAACACTCAATAGTGCAGAAAAGAGTAAAATGTTGTGCCTCAACAGTAAAGAGCTCTATATTTTCAGATATTCAGACTTTTAAAATAACTCAAAATCATAAACATATACCTGTTGAATGAAATATCTTCATTGAACAATGAATGTTTTATGTCAGATTGATTTTAAGATCTGTTGTGATATAGATCCAATCCATTTTTATAATTTTTTCTCTAAATATCCATTCCTCATTTAGCCTTTATTTTATTTAAAACAAATAACTCATTTCTCCGAACAGCATGCTCAGGACTTTCCTTACATTGTTTTGTTCCTTCTTCTAAGAATGTGCTTTCCCTACAGGTTAGGTATCAAAATCCTACTTAACACTTGAGACTTCTTCCATTCAACTTCCAGAGATCTTCGATGTACCAGATGCTGTTGGTGCCTCGCTTACATCCCCTTTACAGTTCAGGCGCTCTATGTTCACACCTGCATACTCAAACACACACAGGAAGTTCATGGCTAAAGACTAATGGGTGTAATAGCACAGGTCCCTGGTTTTCAGATGGAACAAACCCTGGGGTATGATTTCTTTCCAGGGACCCCGCTGAGATCAGGCAAGGAATAGACATCTGGAACCATATCTTTGCCTAGCTCCTACCAATACCTTATTCTTTGCTCACTCCCTTCAGTTTTCTTCTGGGAGAATTTCTCAATAAATTACTTGTGCATCAAGTTCGGGTTTTAGGGAACTCAACCAATAATACCCATGACTTCATGAATTCCAGAATTAATTACATTATTTACAAGAGTAGACAACTTGGGGAGGTGAATACATAAATAATATACAGATGATGTATGATAGAATTGTATACTTTAAACCTATATAATTTTCTTAAGCCATGTCACCCCCACAAATTCAAGAGAATAAGCAAATAAAATAATTTATAAGTCTAATAATGCGGCCTGGTTAAATAAACTGTTTTCTATCTTCATGGTATAAGAATACACAGAAATTATAAACATTATGTTAGACAAGATGACAAAGTTTCTGACATAATATAGGTACTAAATACTGTGTATAGTCTTACACGCAAAGTCCATGTTAAATAATGGAGATATGGCTCTGACAAAATACAATGCAGCCCCTGACCCTGTGACGTGTACAGCAGTGTACACATGTACCATATAAAGTACTACATAGTTGCCATACTGGAATAAATGCTACGAAGGATAAGAATAGTTCATGGAAAGATGAGAGATTTGCCTTGGTCTATAGAGCCAAAAAGACTTTAGTGAGTAAGTAGCACTTAAATTAGAAATGCAAGGCATGATGGGTGGTAAGCTGTATTTTAACCTAGATAAAGAAAACAGCAAATCCAATGTTCCCGAGGAAGAGGGATCACAGAACATTTGGATAAGTTAAAAAAGTCAATCTGGTTTGGGGAACAAAGGTTGATGAGGAGGTAGAGGTCTAACAACCCAGAGTCCTGTAAGTCATGCTAAAGGTTTTATGTTTTGACTGAACACTTCCAAGACTTGTGAGAAGTCAGGCATTAACACAAAATATTTATGCATTGTAGAGACCTCATACTACCTTATGTTTTAATATGTTTAAATATTACTTACATTACTTTGAGAATCATATACTAGTGAGGGTAGAATACACAAGTGTCAAATCGGAGGGGGGAGGTTATTGCAATAATTGAAGAAGAGAGGATGGGCACTGGAGCTAGGGAGTCATGTAAAGATTGATAGAAAGGGATGGATCTGAGATATTTAGGAGGCAGAAGCTAGGGGAATTGTGTTTGACCAGTTATAGGAATAGACGTTAAAGGAGACATTAAGCATTACTCCAGGGGTTCTTGCTTTCCCAGACGACAGATGGAATTACCCCACAGTGAAGCAGACATCGCAATGAAGCAGTGTGTGAAGAAGAAGTAGGAAAGAATTTCATTACTAAGTATAATAAGATTAGGGTACCTTGAGACATCTATGAAGAGTTAGCAAATACACATCAATCCAGAGCTCCTAATCAGCCATAAATAAACATGTGCCCATGCATGTATCTGCCTATACCAGGTAGATATTGAAAAGAATGAAATGTTTGTGTATGTGTGTCCCCAAAACGAAGGCCACACATTATAGTGGTTATGGTAATGATTACATAATAGAATCAACTTAATTTCTGTTTGTGATTCTTTTCATCTTTTTCCTTTTTCACTGTACACATGTGAATTTTGCCCTCATAAAATAAGTTAATCAAGTCTGGTCTTTCTCCCATGGACTACCAAAGCCTACTCAATTATAGCCATCTATATACATTAGAGAAATCAACTGGTGGAACCAATCGCTCAGAGTACATCTTTAAAATACTTCCTATATATAAATGTTGGCATTGGCTGTTTATGACCATTCAAGTCTAGACATGCAACTATCCCTCTGTGTAGCTCATCTTTCCTATTTTGTAGGAAATATGCACCAATAATTATAAACCTTCAAAAACATAACAGACCTTTTATTGCATATCTCAGTCTTCTTTTAGATGCATAAGAAAAAATGATTCAAATCAAATTAGAGATGCAGTGACTTACTCATAACTAAATTATTTCTTTGCTTTAATCCTGAAAGTCATAATTTAGATTTAATAACTCCCTAATAGAACCCTCCCCGAAAGTCAGACTAAAAGCAAAATAGATGATGATAATAATGATTAATAATTACTAAGTGCTTATTTATAACAGGCAAAGCTCTTGGTGCTTTGTATGGAGTATCTGCTTTAAGAATAAATCTATAGTAAAGTACATTTATTCTCTTTTGGGGGATGAGAAAACAGATTCAGATATGCTAAGTAAATTTCTGTAGGTCTTGCCCCAGGTGAGGTGGCTCAGGAAGTAGGAGCATCATTCCATACACCGAAATATTTCAGGTTCAATCCCCAGTCAGGGCACAAACCTAGGTGGTGGGTTCAACCCCCAGTGCAGGTGCGTGCAGGAGGCAACTGATCAATGGTTCTCTCACACTGATGTTTCTGTCTCTCTCTCTCCTCCAATTCCTCTCTCTAAAATCAATAAACATACCCTCAAGTGAGGATTTTAAAAAATCTCTTTCTTAAAAGAAAACATCTGTAGGTCACACATCTAGTTGTAGATGAAGCTGGGATTCCAAATCAGTCAGGCTGACAGTAGCTTCATGCCAAACTTATAATATTCTACTCTCATTCTGCAAAGGGTACAGTTTCATGTTAATTTTGCAAGTGAGTTTTAGACTTTAGACACAACTTTTTCTTAGACCATAGTTCCTTCAAAGAAGAAGATAAAATGCCACAAGGAATGTGACCCTTTCTGGTATAGTAATCAACTGCTCAGTAGGTCATGAAGGTAAGATTTTTTGATTACTTATTGTAATCAATAAATAAGAAATGTATAATGGGATAAATTGGAAAACCTAAATCGACTTTAAAAATCTAAATGAAGGGCAGGCTACAGGCGCCATTTGATCCAGAGGTTCACAATACCATCATTGCTTGGCTCTATTTTTCTACAATTTTGGCTCTGCTCTGCTCTGATTGCTGGCTTCGTCTCCAGGCTGAGAGCCAAGACAGCTACAGAAGTTTCAGTCTTCTCATCCACATGCATTACCATCATAGAAAATGGCAAAAACCTTTGTCCAGGTTTCTAAGTTCCAAGCACAAGTCCTAAGACTTTCCAACTGGGTCTGTTTAGGTCATATGTCTACCTCTCCCTAATTACTATGAGCTAGAAGATTCAATGTGCTGATGGCCTCAGCTTGGGGCACGGGCTTTACTCCTAGTGCTGCATTATCCCTAGCCGTCCACAATGAAATCAGCACTATGGGAACAGGTGGGGGAAAACAGACATTGGGAAATTAAGCAATAAGTGTGTCTGCCTCATACTGTGTGTTACATTTGTGTGTGTATGTATAAATATGTGTGTGTATATATACACACATATATAATCTAAATTAAGCCTAAAATTCCATTCCAATGAAATAGGAACTATTAACTCTACTTTATAAATTAAAATATAAAGGTTTACATTGTTACATAAACCAGGATCTTTTTAAAAATATCCATACTGGATGAATAGCTTCTGCTTTCCTTACACTAGCAATTTTGATTATTTTATATAGAAATAGCATCAGGTATTGATCTATTAACTGGTAGTCATCATGGGAACGAGACATGTAAAGTATGTTCTCATCCCTCTGGAGTCAGCAAACATTAGAGGAGAGAAAGAGATGCTCAGCTAACGACAAAATGGGGCAGGTCGGGCTCAGCGTTCTACCTCCAATTTTACTTCTGTCCTAAATTACAGACAGCTGATTCAACTGGAATTTACTGTGGCTGGCATTATGTTTTCTCTTGTCCTAGTTTAAAAATCAATAAATGGATTGAGTTAGAAATTAAATAAATTTTAACCATTTAAAAGAGATTTATTCATAAAAGTAACAGGAGGTCAGTCTAACACATTACTTGGGAGTAATAATTGACCTTGCATGGGCTGTGGCTAGCAATCATTCTTCACATATGTCTCAAACTCCTATATGCTATAACTTGAGGACAAACCCTATAATTTAGTTTTGTGAAACACCTTTACAGTGAGTGATACAGAATCTTGAATAGAGCAGTAATTTCTCAATAAAGAGTTGTGCAACGAATCTTGATGAGTGAAAGGAGTTCCCATGCATACTGTTAAAGTACACTTCATCTTCCTAGAAATGCACATATCCTAATTTGGATAATTTATATATATACACATACATATATGTGTGTGTATATATGCACACAAACACACGTATATATTTGAGAAAACGAGCTTGAAAAAATTCACAATTTCTTCACACTACCATTTCTTGATAGTAGCTAGAAAATTTTTTGCAAGACTTGTGACTTCAATTGTCATTTACAAGCTCAGTGGAGCTTTCTGATAGCATCAAAGCAGTTTGCAGCAGCCTGTACCTCCAGGCTATAACAAAGGACCCAGTGAAATCTGTGCATCTATATAGCATTGATGCTCCACTATTTACACATGACCATTTCAATTCAATAATGAACACTTCAAATATGCTACTGTTGCTTTCCACTCTGCAAAGCCCAGTATTAACAAGTCTCCCTTCTAAACTCCCAGCTTTCAATTTAAAACTGAGTTTATATTACTTGTCTTATGAAAAATAATTAAATATACAGAGTATGTGCAGGGTTACTTTGTTTATAGATACTAAAAAAGAATCCTGTTGGGGTAAGTCAGAAAAAATAATGAATATATTTCTAAATACAATCTCTTAACTAAACATTTGTCTAAGAGTTCTTCTCTGTTAGAAAGTAGGAGCTGGAGGGAGAATCCTTGAAATCACAGCAACTCCACCTTTGATTACTGCAGCATCATTATAGTGTATCCAACTAATACATACAGGTAATCTGCAATCTGTGCCTTGTGAGCTCTCAGTACAAGGTGACACACACAGGTCTCTGGTTATTGCCTCCAAGGAAGCCCTCCAAATGCAGAAACCACCTCTGGAGAGGTATTGTGCCCCTTTTCCTCAACCCCTGGTTCCAGGGTCCCTATATCATTCTCTACATAATGCAGTCTTTGTTCTGGATTAATAGGAAAGTTCTTCCCTGCAAATCCTTGTTTCTTTGAATCCATTCAACCCTAAAATTATAACAGCCCTGCTACAAACTGGAGTGCGTTGGGGATGGGAGGGATGATCCAGCAGCAAGTGCTGCCCTTAGGTAACGGGACCCCTGTCACGTTGCCAGGGTGCTCACAGAAAGCTTTCTCGCAGCAAAACAGAGCTCAGAGCACATCCCTCCATTAAAAATAAACAAACAGTTTAAATGATAATGAGATTCTGTGATACCATTATCGCAGTGCACTATGTGATTTGCACTGGGTTAAAACAACCTTCTGTTTTTACTCTTTGAACTATTCTTCTATAATACTCACCCTTGCGTGCTACACTGTAGCTACACTAACATCCTTGCCAGAACCTGAACATACCAAGCATATTTCTCTCATCTCCCTTTCTCTCCCTGCTTCTAGAGTAGTCTATCCCTAGATAATCACTTCTCTTTAGGCTTTGCTCTATATCATCTCCTCAGAGATGATGTCACTGGCTGCCAATCTACAGTACATTCACCTCCTCCATCACTGTCTCCCATACCCTGCTTTTTCTTCATGCCCCTCTATACTTTTTTAATCTTTCTTATTTTTTTACTTTTTATTGTATTGTTCTATTACTAATTATTGCCTTTATCCCTCTACTTCCCTCAGTCACCACACTGCTGTCCATGTTCATACGTCCTTTTGCCTTTTTGCTCAATCTCTCTACCCCTTAAGCCCCTCCTTAGCTCTCATCCTGCTCTCTATCTATGAGTCAGTCTCCATTTTTCTTGTTAGTTCTGTTAGGTCATTAGATTCCACATACGAGTGAAATCATATGGTATTTGTCTTTCTCTGACTGGCTTAGCATAGTATTTTTGAAGTCCATCCATGCTGTGTAAAGGGTTCAATTTTCTTTTTTGTGACCAAGTAGTATTCCATTGTGTAAATGGCCTAGTTGTTTTATCCACTCATCTACTGGTGGATATTATGGCTGCTTCCAGATCTTGGTGATTACAAATTATGCTGCAATGAACATAGGAGTGCTTATGTTCTTTCAGATTAGTGTTTTGGGTTCCTTTGGATATTCCCAGAAGAGTGATCACTGGGTCAAAAGGCAGATCCATTTTTAATTTTTGAGGTATCTCCATACTGCTTTCCAGAGTGGCTACACCAGTCTGCATGCCCACCAACAGTGCAAAAGGGTTCCCTTTTCTCCACATCCTCACCAGCACTTATTGTTTGTTGATTTATTGACTGTAACCACTCTGACAAGTGTGAGGTGGTAACTCATTGTGATTTTAATTTGCATTTTTCTTATGACTAGAGACTTTAAGGATCTTTTCACATGTCTATTAGTGATGTGCATTTCTTCTTTGGAGCAGTGTCTAATCAGGCTCTTCGCCCATTTTTATTTTATTTTATTGTCTTGTATAGTTGTTCAAGCACATTCGTCTCCACTTTCTCCTCACCACTCCCTCAGCACCACCCATTCCCACCTCCCACCCTCGATCATACCCCCTGTCTTTGTCCATGCATCTTTTATATGTTCCTTGGTGATCCTTTCATTTTTTATTGCACCCATTTTTAATTGGATTATTTTGTTGTTGTTGAGCTTTATATGTTCTTTAAAAATTTTGGATATTAACCCCTTATCAGATGTATCAGTATGTTCTCCCATTCCATGGCTTGTTTTTTTCTTTTGTTGATGGTTTCCTTTGCTGTGCAAAAACTATTTAGTTTGATATAGCAAATTCAGTACAATAGCAGGATATAAAATTAATATTGAGAAATCAGTTCCATTTTTATATGCCAATAATGAACTATCAGAAAGGGAAATTGAGAAAACATTCCCATTCACAATTGCCTCAAAAATAATAAAATACCTAGGAAATAATCTATCCAAGGATATAAAAGACCTTAGAATATTATAAGACACTGAACAAAGAAATTGAAGAAGATACAAATAAGTGGAAACACATATTATGTTCATGGACAGGAAGAACTAATATCATTAAAATGTCCATACTACCAAAGCAATCTACAGATTCAACACAATTCTTGTCAAGATTTCAAGGACATATTTCAGAGAACTAAAACAAATATTTCAAAAATTTGTATGGAACGACAAAAGGCCCTGCACAGCAACAGCAATCCTTAGAAAGAAGAACAAAGTTGGAGAAATCATACTACCCAATATCAAACTATACTATAAGGCTATAGTAATCAAAACAGCATGGCACTGACATAAAAATAGACTAATAGATCAATGGAACAGAATAGAGATCTCAGAAATAAAACCATGGCTTTGTAGTCAAGTAATATTTGACAGATGAAGTAATCACATACAATAGGCTGAAGACAGTTTATTCACTAGATGGTATTGGAAAAATTGGACAGATATGTGCAGAAAAATTAAATTACACCACCTTCTTATACAACATGCAAGAATAAATTCAAAATGGATTAAAAACTTAAATGTTAGACCCCAAATCACAAAAGTCTTACAAGAAAACTTAAGCAGTAAAATCTGAGACACTGCTTGTAGCAATATTTTATGTGATATATTTCCTCAGGAAAGGAAAACAAAAGAAAGAATAAACAAATTGTATTACATCATCATTTCTTTATTGCTGGTCTTCACTTTAGAAGCAAGCCTCAGGAAAATGGCTTTTGACTATTTTCCCTGTTTTACTTCTCACTGTACTCAAAGCATTAAAGAGTAATGATAATTTAGATATTCCACAAAAATGCAATTAATATTGATAGAATTAATGTTATTAATATACTATTGTGCTTTGCAATTTTTTATTTGAACCTCCTAACAATTCTATCAAGTATATAACAAGAGATTTGTTTTAATGAGAAAAAGCACAAAAGATAATGAATTCACCCACCAATTTTATCTTTAGATAACCAAGAGGGCACTAAGTCATTAAGGACCTAATATATAAAGAGCAAGGCTAAAGAAATATTAATATTACCGAACTGTGTTCACATCACGTAATGCAGCATAATTGTTGGAGACCATCAAACAGTGAAGTAACTGTGTACAGTAGAGGTCATCTCTGTTTTTCTTTCCCTCTCTAATAAATGTCAAAGTTTATATGGAGAAGATTTAGAAAAAAGCATTCAGGACTCTAAGTTCTAACCCACTCGTGTTGTGTTATCTAACCATATAGGACTGTTATTCTTGGACTATTAATCTCTCAGGATTGAACAATCTTATATGGTAAAATCTACAGGTGGGAAAGGGGAGTATTATCCAGGACATGCACAGGCATCCGCAGATCAAACCTCTACCCAGGATCAAGAGCCTCCAGAGAAGGAATTCTTTAAGAGTAATGTGATAAGTTTTATTCCAGTTTCAAATCCAGTATCTTTCTGTTTTCTGCTTCAAATACAAATGATTAAAGAATAGTTAACAAGAACATAAAGGTGAAATATGAAGTCCACAAATTGATATCGAGAGAAAAATACTTTCCAGTAGGTATAAATAACTTTGGCTATAGTGGAAAAACACATTCCTAAAAGGTCCATTTTTTATATACACTTCTGCTTCTTAGGTCTTATTCTGAATATCCGGGGAAAAAAGATGCTTTTAGTTCCCTATGATGATAGCTATTTTTTCAGGCTACATTTCATTATGTTTTGTATGAGTCAGCATAAAACTACCTTTCAAAACAAATATACAAATTAATATCAAACTAAGGAAAAGTGCAAATTTAGTATTCAATCCATCCTTTCTAGTGAAGGAGGAAGTGAAAGAGGAATCATGCCAACCATGTTGTTGGCACAATTACTGGAGACTCTATCAGAGGTTAAGACAAATATAGTAGGAATGTAACCACATATAATAGAAAACATTATCACCGTTTTGCCGCTGGACACAAGTAGATTATGCTTCTTTTTCTTCCAAATATTTATGTTCGACCATCCTGGCTGAACTTCAAACAGTTCCATTCAGCAAATCTCTGGCATACCGAGTACGAGTCAATATCTGGCTGCCATTAGCTGAACCGAGCTGTCACTCTCATGCACTTTGCCCTCCCAGGGTTCCTGCAGAGAACAGCACTTTACACGGCACAGGGTGCAGCCCTTGTCCGCTCCAGCAGAGACCCGGGCCACACAGCTGTCAGGTACTCTACGAAGGCCGTTCCACCTCTTAAATTGGTTTATTACTTGGTTTTGTTCTTATTCTATATTTGACATTTTGCTCGATCTTTATCTTTATAGAGCTCAATTTCAAGTGGAAGTTAATCACTTTATATATTAATATATATAAGAAGCACATTTAAAACAAACTGATAAAAGCAACTTTTATCTTTTCTTTTCCCTTTTTTTCTTTCCTGGTAGCCCTCACCTTAATACAGTGAATCATCCTACCAAATAGAAACATGACTTGTAAATAATGCACTGTGTCCTTCTTTTCACACTCTGTACCTTACCTTCATCATTATAATTTTATTTCCTTCCATTTTACACATGAGAGGAGCATCAAAGTAATGTTTACATATTCAGAAAGAATGTTTGAAATGTTTACTGGATTAGAGGAAAACAAAATTTCAGTAAAAACAATTGAAATATAGGTTCTAAATTTTTTAAATATAAAACTAAAAATTTAACTTCGGTGAGATTAAATTAAATCACTGTTTTTATTGTAAGGGGAGAATGCTGGTCAAATTATTTATGTAAGCTAGCTTAATCAGAAGATCCTGCCAAGGAGTTATAGCTAACTAACTCCTATCTTTTACCGGAAAAGGAATGTAGAATAGAATATATGTGATACACGTCTAGTCACTCCCTGGTATATGATCTACTCTAAATAGAAATAATGAGTAAGGTTCTCCCAGTGGGGATCACAGATTGAGAGGCCACAACAAACCCTACCTAGAGTAACTGGCAGGAACACTGCTAAGCACAAATATTTCATTTCCTAGCATTTATATGAAATGAAGACTTATGCCAGCCTCAAGTGCTTATATAAACAACTGGAGAAAAGTGAACAAATATTTACAGATGTAGATACTGAGCGTGTTAGAGGCTTTCTATTAATCATTGACACTATGTGACTCAGAAGAAGCCACAACAAAATAATAATCATTTGTAAACACTAATAAAGCAAGGATTTTCTTTTTAATGACAACTCACTAGGTAAGACACTTCACTTTTTTCTCTCTTTCAAGATGACGGAGAATCAAACGCAAGGCTACAGTAATATTAGTATGTGGTGAGAGATGCATGGGGTGCCCTTCATCACTTAGTAGAAAATGTGAGAGGGCTGTTAAGATGAAATCTGGCTTCTTGTTGGCGAAGTAGCTGTCAGAGAAAAAAAGCATGGGATACATGGAATAGACACAAACACAGTGAAAACTATGAGACCTGATTAATAAGGGAAAAGATGAGGACAGGTGTAATACCCAATCATCTATGTTCCGTGCTGAGTGAAGTTGGGCAAATTGTATAGCAAGGCTAAACTTCAATTTCATGCAAAACGGAAATGATGACAGAACCAGCATTAGTGGAGTTATTATAAAAATATAATGAGATAACAGCTATAAAGGGTTTGTAATAATGATTAGCATATTGTAAGTGCTTAATAAATGTGTTGTTCCTTATATGTAATTATGAGTGAGTTATAAATCGTTCCCATTTCAGAGAATGCATTTAGTCATCTTTCTTTGTGTTATCTTCTATATCCTTTTTATCTTCTACATAGTGTCCTCTGGGCATTTTCACAGAGAGATAAATCAGACTAAGAGGACTTTTTTATTTATTACATTTACGATAGTGGTGCCCAAAGTGGCCAAACGAGTTCATCAAATGATCCCTTTATACACTACAGAAGCACTTCAACTGTACTTTATTTTAAATAATGGTGGTTATCAATAACAATCCTTTTCCTTTAAAGTACTTTTAAACTAAATTAAATTGTGGACTTTACATTCAGTGTTCTATACAAATTATGCCGATCTAATTTCACATGTCCAAATAATTTACTGGCCTTTAATCAGTTATAAACCTGTGGAGAAAGCTCTATTGATTAAAATCACATTAATAGCTCGATTCTGGAAGACAAGTCAAGTTTAACCGAAAAGAAAAAGAACAATTAGTAAATCAGTACCAATATATAAAACTGCCATGAGAATTAAATGCTTACCAAAATCACTGCGACTCCCCTCTCCCTTTATGTTTTTGTTAAAACGTATTTCCCCCCTCGGAATCTTTTTTACATAAACAGAAGACATGCAAAATTAACATTTCAGTACAGTAAATATTAGGTGGTTTAGAAAAGGCGTCAATGATTATTTTAAAATTAAATTAGAAGGTCATTGAGTTTTATAGAATGGACATTAAGAATCAGAAAATAATATGAGTTGAAGAGCTTATACTTTAAAAATATAAAAAGTGTAACATTAGGTGGAGTTGAAAGATGACAAAAAAGGGCTATGTCTCAAAATGGGTCCAGGCAGCAGCGAGATTATGAGTTTATAAAGTAACTAGGAAAACACCTATTTTATGATAGTTCTGAAGCAAAAAAGATAAAGGATGAAAAAAGAAACCTAAAATTGTTTGAGGTATTTGCTGTCACATTAAACAAATAGCAATTTCTTTGTTTGACTTTGAAAATGAGAACATAAATAACCCATATTTTCATAGACAGTTTTCCTCTTCACTTGACATAATTACAAAAATCAATTAACTCTAGCCTAAAGATATTTGGCAAATATGCACAAAAAGATAGAAATAAAATGTATAACTATTAAAATAAAACCATCAATTTTTCGAAGTTTTGAGGGAAGGCAGGAAAAGGGGGAAATCAAACTAATATTTATCAAAAACTCATTTTGCTCTGGTCACTGTTTTATTTTTTTGAGAACATTGAAATATATTATCCAGAGTAATAAAAACCAGGGTAAACTGGCATATACTCAAACAACCAAAAGATATGTACAATGACATGTTTTGATAGAGACAAAATTAACATTAATAAACCTTAGCAGAAACTAGTTCCAGCCTTAGTTTTGGGAGGAAAGAGTGGCGAGGAAGGAGAGAGAGTGAGGAGGAAACAGTGGAGCGTGTAATTTGAGGAATAGGTTTGGGGTCTGGGTAGACAATTCTAGGTTCTAAAATCTTGGAGAAGTCCTAGAAAATGGTATATATACTTAATGCCCCCAGCAGCTTGTGGGAATAGCTGTCCAACAATTAGGTTAGCTACTTCTAACATTATATTAGCAGGCTTCAAAAGAATTAATTATAGTACTCTACAGCAACACAGTAGAGTACAGGGAGAATGGACTAATCCTATTTTAATGAAAATTATTATCCAATTCTACATAACTAGGCTATTTCTATCTCCTTGCTAATAGCCCACATTAATACTTCTTTGAAGATGTGATGTGTTTTTGGTAAAACTTATGTTTAATGAACTACTCAAAAACTCCTATCTATACAGCCTTCAAGTCACTTCACCTCTACATTTGTTCATCAACCACAGAAGGACTTGAGACAATACACAATCTCCAATATTTCTCCCAACTGTCAAAGACTGTGATTACATCATTTCTGCAGGGAAGACGACCTAAGGAACAGGATGGGCCCAGGTCTAAAAATCACAACAGACCTAAAAATCACAGATGAATAAAGAACAAAGGAGCACAGTGAGAGGAAGATGCTCTCAAATCCAATTCCACATTTGGAAAACACAGAAAGTAATAAATGGGGTGCCAGAAGCAAAGAAAAAGTTGTTAAGGTTTATACAAGGAAGGGGTATTAAGAAAATGGAGTTGTCTTCTGAAGGATGAGCCCCTTGTAGTGCAGGCTTCCCTCACCAGGTGAGTGTTCTAGGAACCCATCTGTATCAGTCAACTAGCTGGTGTTGTTGTGAGAGGCTGCATTTGGCTTCAGTGAAGTTTATTTGAAGACTCTCAGTGTGTTTGCCCCTTTAATGATGAGTGATTTATGGATGCACCCACCCACATCATGTGAGTGTCCAGCAGTTTTTCACCAAAAACAACATGACTCTTGTGCCCCCCCCAACTCTATACACCCGATCTTCCCCCAGGGGACTTTTCTTGTTTCCCCAGATGAAAAAAATTCCCCAAAGGTACATGAAATTTTTGAGCAGTGGAAAAAAAGTCGTAATAAATATATTGCATCAAATGAATAGTTCTTTGAAGGTGACTGATGTTTAAACATGCAAGAATAAATACACAATTTTTTATATATAAATGCAGGGGTTTTTGTGTTCCTCCTCATATGAAGCAATTAGCAATTTTCAACTGGTGTGCCACAAGAATTTTTGAAACATGCAATTCCTAACTACTTAGTGAGAGGCACTGATCTCTTTTCCCTTAGATTGTCAAATTTAAAAAATGACGACAACATACAATTTGGAATGAATCAAAGTAGACCTATTTTTTTGTCAGATCAGTTCAAATATATTTTTTGGTGTGCAGCAGAATTTTGGTAATTAGTTTATGTGTGCTATGAGATGAAAAAGGTTGAAATTAAGGGAAGAGCAAGAGTGTGAGAGTAAGAGGTCAAGCAGGGGACATCATCACCCGATTACTCTTAAAGGAATCTGGACATTGGAACAGAGAGAAAGGGAAGGAAGTTTAGTAGAATCTTGTCATCTCTTCCACATTGAAGAAGGGTGTATTTCTCAGAGAGAAGTATGTATAGATTGAATCAATTATATAACATGGAAATTCTAGTACAATTAATTCAAAATCACAAAACAATATTTTATGATTTTCTCCTATAAGAAAAAAGTATTTTTAAATATGCATCTTTGACACTGTAACTGTTAAGGCTATTCTCCTATCTGGAGTATTTGCTACTTTATAAAATACTTAAACACAAAATAAAAAGCATCAGAACTTGTTTAATTGATGATTTCTCCTTTTAAGATGTGAAACTGAAGTGAATTTAAATCTTCGTTGTTAAGTTCTCTTTACATTTCTTAGAACAATCCACTTCATGTGAGAATACATGTCCTTTACTTAGTACCAGAGATACAGCAACTGAAGTTAGGTGCACATGGACACAATCGCCAATATCCAATGAGTTCTGCTAGGAGCTGCCGTCAAACAGCAGAAAGAATGTATGTAAAAGAATAAGGGCAGTGATTACAAATACTAATTTCTGATTTAAAAAAATCAGTTCAATATGTTTGTGTGAACAAAGACAACCTGTACTTAGCTGTTTTTCTTTTTTTCTGCTGCCTGTGAAGAAAAGAACTCTAAGTAATTAAAATCAAACCAAAACCAAACAAAACCTAAGTCTATTTCTTTAATCAACATAAAAGCCCCAGATAAGAGGAGGAAACAACCTATTGCTAAGTCAGAATCATTGCTTAGTGAAAGAGAATCCGCCCAGGGGAGCTCCGAGCTGGGCCAAACTGCAAGCTAATCACAGGCCTGCAGATAGGAGTTTGCAGTCACAGTGCTGCCTTATCCCTGTTTGCCTCCGGTCAGGTCTAGTTTGTTCCTGTCACCCATGCAGAAATCTTAATGCTGCCATTTCCACTTGCAGAAGAGTCCTGGGTTGTATAAATTATAAAATCAACTTATTTCAAATCAAAGGGTGTGGCCACAAAGGCATAGCTAAATATCAGTATCGGTGATAACAAATAACATTTGAGCCATCTATTTGATGTAAATTTAGAGTGAAATATCATCTTTGAAGTGGTTAACATTCAATTTAGTTACTTGAACATAGACTTTCAACTTTGATTTGTATGTTACATAATGCCATAGCTGATGTATCATAGAATTGTACCCTTGAAACCTAAATAGTCTTATTAACCATTGTCACTCCAATAAATTTAACTAAAAAAATAAAACAGAATGCCTTGCCTTCAAAAAAAAAGTCACAGTCATAAATCTGAATTCATGTTTCAGGAACAGAAGATAAATAGGGAGCCCTGTCTGATCTCAGGTATGACAGCCACTTTCTAATGCACAACTCAGACGCAGGGCCCTGACTGGAAGTGTATTTCAAGTACAAGTTCGGTCTGCATAAGTGTGAATACGAGCTATTTGCAGAGTCCACAAGTCCACATTTTAAACTGTACTGCAGTTCCAGATGAGGTGGAAAGGAAACGGCAGCAGATAAATTTGACTTTCAAAGTTTCATTACTTATCTAAAGACTTCACAGTTATGAATTGGCAAAGTGACTGAGGCAAGATTTAAATATATATAGTATAATTCCAACATCAAATCCAGGACTTTTCTTTCTGACACTACATGCCACTCTGTTTAAGAAACAAAAAAATATCAGTCATCGCTGAGTTTGACTGGCTCCACTCACTCAGGTTATCCTTCACTGATGGGAAATTTCTTATCCCTTAATCTACTCTATAGCCAGAGAGCCTGAGAGCAAGATTGCAAGATGCTGGAAGCCTTCCACCCCACTAGTGCACTCAATTTTCCATCCTTGGCTCTCTTACAATAGCCCAACTTAGTAAGAGCAGAAAAGAGCAAGATGCCAAAATTAAGTTCTAATAATATATCATGCATAAACTGTTTTTACTGGATTAAGCATTGACAGCATGTATCATAAAAACAAACTGAAAAGCGAGTCTCTAAACAGAGACACAGAGAGAGAGAGAAGGCTGGCCTATCTGGATCCACTCCATCCCACTCCTCATTTCCCCCAGTGCTTTACACACATGCACACAGACACACTGCGTCCACTCCATCCCACTCCTCATTTCCCCCAGTGTTTTACACACATGCACACAGACACACTGCGTCTGCTTTCACATCCTTCAGACTCCCGGTCAGTGTTTGCAAACATTTCTTATCTGAGAATGCAGATCCTTAGCTATGAAGTAGGGTCTTCCAAGACACTTAAAAAAGAGAGAGAGAAAGAAAGGAATGGAGGGAGGGAGGAAAACAAACAACAAGGCCTGCAATCCCAATAAAATCCTTTGTATTGAGGTCTAAATGGGACGTGTGTTCCTTTCAGGCTCAGCTTCTGCCATGCCAGGGGCACGATTTTCCTTCCTTTGGTCAATTATGTTTGCAGATAATGTGTAACTAAAGAATACAAAATTCTGTGGAGATATTTTTACCCTTTTATGTAATTTTAATGATTTAGGTAAGGGGATTCTATATGTAATATGCACAAAAAATTAAATTATCATATTTTTATTTTGCCTTTCGTAACCAAAGACTCTGTCCAAGATCATTTCTTTAAATTATTTTGAATGGAAAGAAATTAATTGACAGCACTAGTCTTTTAATAGTATGTCAGACTTTGATAAATTAAAATGTATACTCATGTTAAGAAATGAGAATGAAGATACATAATTTAAAAGGTCAGGAAGATTATTCAGAATTAATAATTCTGAACTGATACATAAGCACACACAGGAACTAAAAGTCATAAGGCTCCTGCTATTGGAGAATTACTATTTTCTGAATATATGTAACTTAAAACTATTTCAAATAGTTCACATTTTAAACAGAAAATGAACTATTAGCATTGAATCTAAGAAAAAGAAAGTTAGAAAAGTATGACCAGAAAAACACTTTCCTGTTTACACTAAAATAGGATGGATGGCTGTGGAGAATTTTTTTTCTCCACGTGAGATAGGAAAGGGATTGTTGGGAAGCTGCTGTCTGGGACATGGCACTTTATCATCATGCCAACATAATTTTGAGTTTGAATCAAACTCAATCTCTCTCCTCCCATAATGGCTCCTTTCTTTCTGTGTTTCCTACATTGTTTCCTACAATATTTCCTACATTGGCGATTATTATCAGAGGAACCAAACAGACAGTTTTCCAAAGAAGACATCCAATAAAGGCCAGCAGGTACATGAAAAGATGCTTACCATCACTCCCTAATCATCAGGAAGATGCAAAGCAAAACTACAGAGAAGAACCTCACATCTGTTAGAATGGCTAATATCCAAAAGACAGTAGATACCAAATGCTGGTGAGAGTCTGGAGAACCCTTGCACACTGTTGGTGGGAACATGAATTGCTGCAGTCACTATGAAAAACCATAGGGAGCTCTCTCAAAAAATTAAAACCAGAACTACAGTATGATCCAGCAATCCCACTTCTGGGTATATAGCCAAAGAACTCGAAATCCAGACCTCAAATAGGTGTCTCTTCTCCTATGTTCACCACAGCCTTATTCACAACAGCCAAAACGTAACGACAAAATGTCTGTCAGAGGATAGATGGATAAATAATATATGTATAATATGCTATTATTATATATATAGAAAGATAATGATGGAATATTACTCAGCCATGAGAAAAAAGAAATTTATGCCCTTCATGACAACTTGGATGAACCCCGAGGGCAATATGCTAACTGAAATAAGTCAAAAAGAGAAGACAAATACTGTATGCTATCACTTTATGTGTGGACTCTTAAAAAGCTGACCTCAGAGAAACAAAGAGTAAAATCGCAGTTACCAGGGGCTCAGCGGTAGAACAAATGAGGAGAGTAATCAAAGGGCACACACTTTCAGTTACAAGAATAACAGGTCTGAGAATCTAACATATATCATGGTGACTACAGTTAATGATATGGTGTCATATACTGAAAGTTGCTAAGAGAATAGATCTTAAATGTTATCACCACAAAGCAATGTAATTTTTTATGTGATGGGATGGAAGTTGTTAGTGCTACTGTAGTAGTAATTTTGCAATATATGAATATATCAAATCATATGTTGTAGACCTTAAACCTGTTGTAGTGTCATATGTTAATTAGATTTCAATAAAGCTTGAAAAAAATAAACTTTTCTCTGCCTCTGAGGTTGTTTTGTGGAAACTTTCCTTCTCATTCTTTCTGATTTATATGGATTAAAATGAACTATTCCACTGAAAATTCAATCAAGGGCCACATCACACGGTTCAACTGGCTGCAAGAAGCTCTTTGTTCATCATTGCAGAATATAATATTTTAGTGTATAGTTCGAATAAAGACAATATCAAAATATCAATTAGATAGATTAGTTTTATTACTATTTACTATAGACATACAACATCTACATAAGACCAAGAAAATATTGGAGTATTTCTTCTAAGGATTATTTCTAAGGATACTTTATAAAATAATTGTTCATTTCTTTCTGACCCAAGGGTGACACAGAAATTGTTAATACTAGTGAAATATGAATTTTAAAAAGTATTACACATTATCTTTATGTATATATGTATATATTATGAAATACTAAAAACACAGAATATTCCAAACTTTCTCATAGCATCAGCCTGGTTGTTCCTTCTGAACATTCTTTCCCCTCTTCTCTCTCACTTCAATGCTTAAAGGCATTCCACGCCCGTCTTAAAGGGGAAAGGCTGACTCCGAGACAAGGTCCTGGAGGCAGAGAAAGCAACTTGCTTAATGAACCCATCACAGAGAGCACATGCATGAGTACAGACTTCGTAATTGTTCTCCGACTTGCCATTTAGCGATCTTGGCATATCGTAAGCATCCTCTTCTCCTCCAAAAAGTGTTGGGAATCAAGCCACCCTATGTGGTGAACGGGGTCTCAAAGGCAAACTTTGATCCCTAACCAAAGTCGAACTGAACTGAACCAGTAGATTTCATGGTAAGCAGAAGCGACAGTACACATATCACTACTCACAAATCAATTATAAAGTTTTATGTGTATTAATGAAGTCAATACTCAGTTTAATAAATAAGACATAATCAATGATGTTTTCCTTGAACACATCACTTTCCCTTCTTACCTCTCTTCAAATTAACACCAAATTAACCCCTAACCATATTTTTGCATTTATCATTGTCATGTGCTTCAGTTTTTTAAAAGTGAAACATTCAAATTCTTCCTTATGGTCTATAATACAGCAGGAGTTGTATTATATGCTCAATAAATAATGTATATGGATAGGAATATCAATAGATGCTCAATAAGTAATGTATATGGATAGGAATATCAAATCAACACTGTAAGGACATAATTACCTAACATGTTTTAAGAGTAAAGCTGAAATTCATATTTTTTTAAAAAAATCACCACAGACATTACACATGAAACTGAAGAAATCATGAGGCCCCAGCCGTCAGCAGTATTAACCCTGAATGGCATTCTTTCACCAATAACAGTATTTTTCATTGTGCTCCCAGCCTGCATCTTTAAGAGTATGCCTCAATCCTCTTTGATCCTCCTACAGGTTCAGCAGCCAAGAGGAAGTTTTATCTTCAGAATATGGGCAATATTTTGAGAAATTAAAACTATATCTTCTCAGCAACCCTATGCATTTGAGCATTTTGAGGCTAATTTTCTGGTTTATGAATTACCTGAAATCCTTTTTTGCCTTATTTCTCACTTTTAGCCATTTCATCTCATTGGCATTGCTACCAAAGGGTGAACAAGAAAAAGAAAAAGAAAAAGTAAGAACAGCCAGTTTTGCTGTTTATTAACCATTTATCAACCAAGACAAGAACTCTTATGAAGAAATAGGAACATATTGACCAGTTAGTTTTTGAACAATTACTTTCATTTTTGATGCTTATCTTATTCACAACTATACCTACATAATTAAAAGTTAGTATAAATAGTCCTTATTGGTGTGGCTCAGTGGGGCTGGGCATCACAAACGGATGGTCGCTGGTCTGATTCCTAGTCAGCCAGGGCAGGTCCCTGGGCTGTGGGCCAGGTTCCCAGAGGCAACCAATCGATGTTTCTCTCAAACATTGATGCTTCTCTCCCTTTCTTCTCCCTCCTTTTCCCTCTTGCTAAAAATAAATAAAAATAAAATATTTTGTTTAAAAGTTGGTATAAATATGTTTTCCCAGTAACACTTATTCCATTTGAAAAGGCAACTAATTTTACTTGTTCTGGGATAATTTCCTTTTTTTATTTGCTACGGTATAAAACTGTCATTGTCACTGATGTTCTAAACATCTAGAAGAAAATACAGATTAGCAACATGAAATAGTGGTATACTACTAATAAGTTCAAAAGAGGAAGAAAAAAGGAAGAGTAATTTATTTTCTCTATACTCAAGAAACCATGCTGAGAGGGATGATCTGCTATGCGGCAATAAATTTCACAAGGATTGCATTTGATCTTTTAATTACAGGATAACTGGATCCTAAAGCCACCTCCTCTACTGGACCTCACAGCATAACTACTGCCATCTATAGAAAATAAAAAAGATGAAAAGAGGCAAACGGTAGACTTTCTCTTAGCTCTGACTACAGAATGACTATTTTTCTTCCCTGGAGGTGCAACAAGTTGAATGATTAACCATCAGAAAGCTATTTAGAAATAAAGATATTTCTACTATAACTGCAGACCTTCAGTAAGTTATAATTGGATCCCATTTATAATTTTTCCTGAAATATACATTTGCTTTATACCATTTATTATTGAATTATCACAATCTCCTTTGTCATAGTATACCACAGTCTCTCAACTGCATATTCTGAGTCTCTCTACCTTCAGCTTCCTGATATTACAATATTAACCCAGAAGGCAAATATGCCTAAAAACAACTAAAGAATGGGAAACATATTATGTGTGTACTTTTGTATTCAACTAAGTACATAATAGGTGCTCAATAAGAATTTGTTGAATCAAAAAATGTCACATCATAGTCTTCATGTTATCTTAAAAGTATATTTTCGGTCCATGAATATGAGGATGTATTAATAGACCATGATTTTTTAGCTTGAAAATAATGAATTATCAAAAATGTCCAAAATCCAACTTGCCTATAGCACCAAAGAACAGAGAGTAATCCCCCTCAAATCTGTACATGAGCTCATGCTCATGAGGTTTTAAACTTTTAATTTAAAAAATGTATAGTAATTTTCATAAAGCTTCTTTTGGGCTATGCTGAGAATTATTGGTAGTATTTCCTATTTTACTTATTTATTTTTAGACAGAGGGAAGAGAGGGGGAAAAAGAGGGAGAAAAACATCACTGTGAGAGAGAAACATCACTTGGCTGCCTATCACAAGTGCCCCAAGCAGGGGTGACCCTGCAACCCAGGCATGTGCCCTGGGTTGTGTTCTGTGCCCATAGGAACAGAACCAATGACCTTTAGCTTTGCGGGACTATGGCCAAACAACTTGACCACACAGGTCAAGGCTGGTAGTATTTCTTTAAAAAAAAATTCACTAGATTCCTGTTATCACCATTCATTGAATCAGCAAAAAAGTTATCCAACACTGAAAAGCAAGGCAGCAATTGACACTACAACACTATCACAGTTTCGTCTGTCATCAGATTGTGGGAATTATCAAAGGAAAGGATCCATCTTCTAAATTTTAATTCACCTTAAATTGCATACAGAACAATAGAACTGACTCTCTTGTCCCACATTAGCACCTAATAGACTACCTGTTCTTTGGTTTTTAAGATAATAAGCCAATCTAAAATGTACTGCCAGTGTGATATGTCATTTTAGTGATGCAATGGTTAAGTAAACTAAACGCTTCACAAATTTCAGGTGCCCCTTCCCATTTAAATTGAGATTTAAACCTGCTTAGCATTTCCTTCATATAACATTTCACCACCCAAGAATTTATGAAATAGTAAGTTTAACATATCTTCTGATATTATATATCTCATTAATTATGTTCCTAAGCTCCAACCACAACACAGATTGCTTTTTTATCAATCACTGTTATGCCCAAACCACAGGACCCCGTCCCCTCACTGTTCATGTACTCCATGTTTACTCATCAATTAATACCTGTAACCATGCAGAAACAAACAATGGCACTCACATTACATTGTTTCCATAGAATAAAATGTTTTTATAGAGTAGAAAATAATGGAAACCACACAAAACAAAACACAGAAAAATATAATTCACTGAGTAATGGCATTCTTACTTTAATACATATTTTAGCTGCAAAATCAATGTAATATACAGAACTTATGTGTTTTTAATACGAGACCACTGAAAAAGCTAAGATTCATTTTCAGAAGGCTGAATTCTGAGATGAGAAATTTTAGAACATTTTCCTTGCTCATTTTCACCTGTAATGAAAGCTCTGTCATCTATAGCATAGCACAAACAGAAGTGAAATTTCCATAAAAGGAAATGTTTAAATGTGTCACTTGAAAGTAATATCATATGAATTATTATCATCTATTTAATGTCTATGTGGCAATGATATGCATTGCCTAGCAAAATAAGTATAATCTTCTTTTAAAAATTGCTCCAAATGATTTTAAGTACATCAAATGCATAATAGAATTTACTTAGAAGAAATCTAAATCAATTAAAATGTCTATTGTTACAAGAGGATTCTATGCTATTTTAATAATACTATAAAAGAATATTGCATGTTCTTAAAATTAGAACATTAAACTGCATATTGATTCTATTTGTAACAGTATATCAATACTCTTTAAGGCATAATCTAATAATTTCAGGTAAGAAAATTGTATCTAAATTTGAGTGCTAATCTGGGAAACTAAATGAAACGAAATGCAGAACAACTAATAGAGTTTGTTTCAGAAAGGACATCTAAGCTTCTCTGGTTAATTCTGCTGGCATTGGCCCATACAACTTGATCCAAGATTATAAAAGAAAACAAAAGCAAAGAACAATGCTATACAAATACTTTCTGTCCAAACTGAAGAATTGAATAGATTGAAATAAAAAGAAATATTTTATTTTAAATCCTCTTAGGGAAAATTTTAAGATTGAACTTTTTAAAAATTACCCCATGTATCCCAGCATTTACCTTTAAAAACAAAGTCCTCCCTTTACCTAATATTCCCATCCTATCACTCCCTTGTTCTCCCTTATAGCAAAACAGAGGTCCTCGTTATATTTTTGAATCCTCCCCAATCAGTAATTTGTCACATCTAATCTATGAATATCTCTTTCATCAAAGTTATCTTTGTCCTCGAAATTTCCAAACACAGTAGTCAAATCTCAATTTTCATGCACAGAATTTAATGGGGTTTCTCAATGGCTCCTTCTTGATACTTTCCTCACTTGGCTTCTGGAACACAACTTCTGATTTCCTTTCTAACTCTTATAGGTCACTCATCTTGCTCTTTTCCTGAATCCTTTCCCTTTCACTGGCCTCTCTACCTTTCGGAATGTCCCAAGGCACAGTCCTGGAGCTCTTGTGTCTACACAGTTATTCCATAACTGAGCTAGCCCCACCTACCCCTTTTTAAAGATCATGTCTGATTTATGGGCAAGCAGTATCCCATGTGGAAATGTCCCACAGTTGTTTTATCCACTCCACTGATGCACACTTGGGCGGCTTCCATATCTTGGTGATTGTAAATAATGCTGCAATGAACATAGGGTTGCTTATGTTCTTTCAAATTAGTGTTTGGGGTTTCTTTGGATATATTCCCAGAAGTGAGATAGCTGGGCAGAAAGGCAGATCCATTTTTTAAAAACAAAGAAAATTTTACCCTTTGTGACAGTATGGATGGATCTGGAGAACATTATGCTGAAATAAGCCAGTCCATAAGAAAGACAAATATCATATGATGTCACTCCTATGTGGAATTTAATAATAAACAAACAAGGAAAATGGGGACAGATTCATAGATGGAGAGCAGGATGACAGCTGGGGGTGGTCATTAAGGGTGGGATGAGTGAAAAGGAAAACAGACTCATGGACATGGACAATGGTGTGGTGATTGCTGGGAGGAAGGGTGTATAAGGGAGCTAAATAGTAAGGACAAAATACAAGAAATATTACATCAAAATAATAAAATAAAAATAATATAAAAAATAAAGATTATATCTAACATGATTAATTCAAATGTGTAGCTTGAATCTACATTCCAGACTCATATAATCAAATGTCAACTTAAATTCTCAAATGTGATGTGTAATAAGAATATCAAATTTAATAAATGTAAATTTTTATATATAAAACTTGCCCATTGCCCATGGTTCCAATCTTTAGTTAATAGCAACACATTTCACCTTCTTGGCTCAGGTAAAATATCTTGGAACCCTCTTTACTTTTTCTGGATTTCTCCCAGCTATATCATCAATCAGAAAAGTCTGGTGTCTTTTACCTTGAAAATATACCTACAATCTCAAAAGTGTTCATCTAGTTCAACTACGAAATTAGTATAATTTACTAGCATCAAACTTTAAATTCACACAGTATTTCTATCCACCTAGTCTGCCCAGAGAAGGTTACCTTTCTAAAATAAAGACAGTTTAATATTATATATTTGATCTCAACACTGCAGTGTGCCTTCTATATACCCAGAAGATCTAAATAACTTACCATGATCCATAAGCCCCTATAGGACTTAGTTGCCTTCCTTAGTTGTCTCTAAGATCTTGTTTCCTTTCACTACCTGCTTTGATTACTAAACTATAGCCAAATTGATTTTCAAAGTATTCCTTAAACAAATCAAGCAAATTCCTCTGAGTCTTGTCTCAGGGCCTTTGCCTTCATTATGCCTTCTGCCTGAAGTCCTTATTCATCAGGTATCCACATGACTGACTTCCTTTCCTTTCTATGAATCAAGGTTCTGCTCCAATGATCTTCTCTTTAGACAGGTCTTACCAGACCACCCTATTCAAAATAACAACTTCATTCACCTGCCATTACTTCATTTTCTCTTCACTGTATTTGTTCACCTGAACCCCCCCACCAAAGGCATTTATTTATAAAAAAATTTGTATTTATTCTTACACGTTTCAACTTCAGTCATCTTCAAAGCACTCTCCATTTGATGCAAAACCTATTGAGATGTTTTTTCCAATGCTCAGAAGTTTTTGAACTTGATGATTTTGATGCCTTTTAGTGCTTCTGCCTTTTTTTGTGTTTCACCTCTTCCACATTAGCAAAACATTTCCCTTCTGAGGAATTTTTTCATCTGGGGAAACAAAAAACAGTCGCTTGGGGCCAGTGAATAGGGAGGGTGGGGCATGGGAGTCATGCTGTTTTTGATCAAAAACTGCTGAATATTCACTGCGGTGTGGGCAGGTGTGCTCCTGAATCACACATCACGAAACAGGCAAATGCACTGAAAGAGTCTTCAAAAAAATTCACTGAAGCCAAACCTCATACCACCACCAGCTGGTAGACGGATACAGAGGGGTTTCTAAAACATCACCTAGCAGGGCAAGGCTGTACTACAAGACTCCTGCCCTCCAGAAGATAATTGTTTTTCAATGGATCTCCCCATATTTTCTTATTTATATTTTGCCTGCTCCATCAGATGGTAAGCACCTTAAATTAAAAGAGAAAAGTTACTTCTCGAACAATCACAGGACCTAAAATCAGTACATCGTAGAGAAGAAATTCAGAATATGCTTGTTTAATAAATGAATCTGTTCCCAATTAGCACACATACTACACGTTTGTAGTAATGCCTACCTTACACTGCAGTTTCAGGAATATTATCTTCTAGAATTTTAATGATTTTAATAATGAAGCAAAGAAATAAGATTATTTCAAAAACAGTTATTTGACTTGTTAGGGAGTGAAAAAAGTATAAGAATTATTTTAATATAATTAATTACTGGATCTTCTTCATGGATAAAAATCTTGTTAATAAGCAACTTGACTACAGAGTTTCTAAAAAATTTTAACACATACAGGCAGACCTTTTTTTGCTTAGCTTCTTGTACTTGCCTCTGAGCTGCCCCCTGTTCATTCAAGGACACTTTCATTAGGTCAACCCATCCTCAGCTTCACATTGAACACCACTAAGTAAACAACAGTAAAGAATACCTAAGAAGGAATCCACACCTATGAATCACATTGACGAAATATTGACTGTTTCCTTTACAGTCTCGTGATACTGAACAATGTCAACATTCCTGATGTTCTTCCAGTGTGTAAATTCCAAAAAATATTTAAGATAGCCCATGATGGTAAGAACACAAGACTACTCATTTCTCCACTCAGACTCAATAAGCACTAGTATTTTAGTACAGATATTGTAAGAGTAATACTCCATGCAACACATTAGTATTCATACTAGACAAAAGAGAAACAAAATCTAAAAAATCCACCTCTCTCTATCTACTACTGGAGTTAGCTAGAATATCTGATGAACAAATGTGCATGATCCTTATTCATACCCCCAGTGTCTTCATTTTAGGGGTCTTTAATTGGACTGGTTAAGACTTTATTCTCCATTTATTTCCCCTAGTATTTTTGTTTTTAATTCACTCTAAATCAGCAATTAAGTACAGTGACTGTATCTCTTCTACAAATTCCTCAAATATAGGAATTTGGTTTTCTTAGTATGCATAATTTTAGAGCTTAAATAAACAGTCTAAATTTTGCTTAAGGGTTAATAAAAATGAGAACCAGAGAAAATAAATGACTTCCCCATGTTGCTCCATTTCCTACTGTTAAAACTGGTACTCAGCCCAGACCTTCTAACTGCACATCCAGAACATGTTTTACTGTCTTACCATCCATGCCCCCTATGTTTTCCACATCCATCTGCAATTTGTATCCACAGTAAGATATTAAAATTCAACAATTTAAATTACCCAGATTCACAGATGTCCTCTTAATTATCAATGCCATAATTATTTTGGTATTTTTTCCCTCTTCTTTAGATATCAATGTGATCAACTGATTTTTTCTGAACTTTCAATAATAAATTATTCCAACAGTTTATTAATTAATATTGGCACAGGGTAAGGTTTAACAAAGTATGACTAGCTGTTCCTTCATTTAACCTACTGTTGCGTTCTCTAGTTATGTGAATTTTGCTGATATTAAAACTGATTTATCAAGTTAAAGTTGACTAAGTTTCATCCACCATTGGTCTTATAATGGTATATACTAGAAGAATACACCAAATTCTGCCTCTTTACAACATTTGATAAATAGAAAAATTAGTAAGTGATGACAGACCGTGGCTTTATATTAGCATACAAACCCAACAGCAGTGGTGGTGGTGGTGCTGGTGGTGGTGGTGTGTGTGTGTAGAGATTGACACAATACCTGGAACTTAATATTTATCAGGCCAAAAGTATCCAAAAACACATACGATCATTCACAAAATTCAATGACTGACACATTTTTTATATACAGTGTCCAGCACAAATAATGCCCCTTTTATTACAGAATCATAAGCATGTAATTCTGTAACATAACCATATCACACTCAAGTACATCTTATGACTTTTTAGGCACAATGTCCCAATTAAAATGATAAATTATTATGCCCATATATTATTACCCTACCAACCATACACAGGCAGGCGTTACTTCCGCCACACCCTGTGTATCTGTATTTGTGTCCACGTATGTTTACTCATACCTCTGTTTAGGGAGGTTTTGTGTTACAAACATCAATCAGTTCAGAATTCCAAATGTTCCATAGGAAAGCAGGACCACTGCAGTTAAGACACTGCTTTACAAACTCAGTCACTACTGTCTGAGTGATTGAGCAGTATTGTGCATACACCAGCAGTATAGTGCATATGTACATGTTCTTGGGGTCTCAGAGTTTTCCACAGAGAATAACTATTAATTTAAGAATAGATTTGCTCTATTTTAAATCTGTGAAAATTTACATTACTAGATCTAGCAAGCTAATCTAGCTTCAGAATAAAGCACGTTGATATGCCCTAAAATTAAATTCCTGTGAGAATCAGAGAGAGAGTATGATATTTCCTCTTCAGGTTTGAAAATAAGAACCACCTGTATCTTACAGCATCACAAACCTCATTAAATGGCATTTTTTCCTGAGATTTTAAAAGAATATGTATTTCATGTGATTTTTCAAGTAGGACAACAAAGGAACAGCTCAGAAAGCAGTGACACCTAATGGCTAAGCTATCTCTACAAGCCATAAATGTACTTTCTAATAAACATCAAATCCTTAGTAAAACTCTTAAGTATTGCTACTCACCAATATGCTGTCTATAATCTGAAATATCATGAAGATCTAATAGCAATGTTATATACTTTACCTTTTTAAACTAAAATAATATATGCAAGTAAAAAATCCTGCATGAAAAAAGTATGGCTTTAAAATTACAACATCCTTCTGAAATAAAAATTACAGTATGATAAACTTAGCCTTAGAGATTAGAATTAAAGGTAATGCATCTTCCATTACGCTTAATAGTCTCAACTGGTTTCTACTGTTGGATAAGTTGAAAGTTAATCATCTTGATTTCTATTCATATTTTAATTAAAATTTACAGGAGGTATTTACTGGACATACATTTGGAATAGAAAGCAAAGGTCCTCAGTGTATTAGTCATGTCATAGTGATAGCATCAATTAATAATACTGTCAAACTCAATGCACATCTGAATTGTGCTGAAATAACTGTAGTAATGATACAGAATAAAGGTAAAGTATACCCTTATTTTAAATTCAGAAGCTACTTCTTAATACTTCCTAAGTTTATACTATATGTTACCCATAAATTGGGGAACAAAAAACGACTCTAAATAATAAAAGGACTGCTGAAATCATTGAGATATCTTATATAGTGGAGAGAATAATGTTGATCATCTGAAGAGTTGAAAAAGAAACACTTTGCTGGAAGACACACAGTACATCCTCTGAAAATGCTTTTACATTCTGTATTTGGTAAAACAGTCCTCAGCACCAACAGCATAAAAACTGATGCTTCAAATGTTCTATTTTTGTTTTTAATGAGGTGATACATTTTCTCAAACACCAATTTTGTACTTTAATTTGAACTTTCTCGTGATGAAAATACTCTGAATTGTCTTCGTCCTCTCAAATGTCAAAGTTGATTATGATCTAGGAGGATTATGATCAATGGCTTATGAGAAAAATGTGAACAAAGCTTGGCTCCCATTCCCTATTGGTATAAGGTATTTTACCACAACTGATAACAACAGAAACATACCAATGATTTTTTAATGTACAAATAATTATTCAGTTTGAGTATTTCCTTGTGGAGATATATAACTAAGGATAGCTCATTTCAATCAGTTCTGTGAGTAGAACCAGATAAAGAAATGAGCATACATAAAACTGCTAAAACATGAGATCCTCTGTATTAGATATGAAGCAAAACACAAACTGTGCAGTTGACTGGAAATGCCACCTAATCCCTGCTTAATTAAAGCAGTGCTCAAAACTCCTGTTGTGTTAAGGGAGTAAAGAGTGTGGGACGACTGATGTATGCAGAAAATAGCACTCAGCGTGGCTAATCTCAAAGACTTTGGAGCTTTCTAGCTACATAAATCAGAGCGACTTTTGAATAGCCTCATAAAACACTGTATCATTGCCATTCCACTCACGACTTTTTGGTTCTTCCTTCAGCATGCAGATCATTAGGAAACTTCTAAGCAATCAAGTAATGTGGGTCTGATAAAATTACTCAATCAATGCACAGGCTTAAAGTAGAAGCATAATTCGAAATTGCATAGTTTTTGTATGTCAAAAGACCCTTCTTTAGGGTGGGGGGTGGGGGTGAACTACTGGGTGTAGGTATGCATGAATATTAAACAAGTGTATATAATTATCAAATATTTTTAAAATGTAACTTAACAGAAACTAAAAGTAATTACAAAATTAAGCATTTTTGACTGAAATACAGTTGCGTAGTTTAACCATTAGAATATATCTCATTATGTAGTAAACTAATAATGTGTTTAATAACATACATTAGGGTTTAAAATATGTAATTGACTGTATTAAACTACCCGCATGAATAGTAAAAGGCAAAAAGAAAGAAAAAATGGAGAGAATTTTCATATCTATATTTTGTTTCAATACCAAAAAGATTCAATATTTAAAGAACCTATTATAATAGAATACTACTAAGCCATAAAAAAGGAAATCTTACCTTTTGTGGTGGTATGGATGGACCTAGCGAATATTATGCTAAGTAAAATAAGACAAGTGCCATATGATTTCAGTGGCATGTGAAATCTAATGAACAAAATAAACTAACAAGCAAAATAGAAAGAGACTCATACATACAGAGAACACACTGACAGCTGTCAGGGGGAAGGAGGGTTGGGGAACTGGGTGAAAAAGGTGAAGGGATTAACCAAAACCAAACAAAAAACTCACAGACACAGACAACAGTATGGTGACTACCAAAGGAAAAGGGGGTTGGGGCAGGCAGATGATAAGGGAGTGATAGAAGGAGACTTGATTTAGGGCAGTGAATATATAATATAATATACACATGATGAATTATACAACCCATCACCTGAAATCTGTAAAATTGTATTAACTAATGTCACCATGATAAATTCAATTTAAAAAAAGTACAAACTCATTGAGATCAGAGCAATGTGTTACACTAAAATCTCTCTGCCCCACACTGAAGTCTGTGTAAAAGATGTTCAATACATATATACAGGATGACTAAAAAAAGAACCTATTGCAGCAGTGTCTTTTTATCTTTCAAGCTTGCCTGAACTACACATCGCAACTACTTTCTGCTTGAACACATCACACGAGGCAGTGAAAAGCTTCCATTCCTCCATATCTCCTTATAACTCTAGAGCTGAAATATTCACTTACCCTTCCGTTTCATCACTTTCACCCCTTCAGTCCTGAAATAATATATTTACCATAAGCATATTTCTCAGATTAAATGTTAAGTGAAGGCAATCACCTCCTAAAAATAATTAATTCTCTTTTCCATTTCAACCAAGCAAGTAAACTGATCCAAAGAATAGCAACTGGAGCTTTAAAATTTTAATATGGGCATTCAGTTTTGAACTTATTATCATCTGCCTGGGGTAGGGGTAAATGCAGGAGAGAAGTTTAACATCTGAAGTGTACAAAAATTAGTCTTGGTCATTCTCTTCTTTTTTAAATTTACAAGATAACATCTTTCACTATGTTATAAAAGATATGGAGTATTTTAAGCAATCACCAGTTTACCAGATTCGTGGCATTGTTAGGTAGTATGTTAAAAAAAACTAATCCTCTTGTCTAATGTACTAATTGCAGCCAAGTCAAATTAATTGTCTGAGAAGTAACAATTTCTATTAGCAGGATGTACATCATGCATACAACCAGCTTTCTAAAGAAATCTGTAATTTGTACACAGTTACTTTTTTTGGTCTGGTTATAAATAAGTAAGCCATGTCACACTGACAGACAACAGAATGAGAAGGAAAAAAATACAACAGTTGTGTTCTATTTTGAAACAAATGCCCAGACTGCATTGCAAAATAGTATTCATCTGGTAAAGGATAGCAAGAACTGTAGGTGTTTGCAAATAATGAATTTATTGTGTAGAACACAGAATAAGCAACAAAATAAGCATTTATCCACAAGCCTTCTCTCCTGAGTTATAAAGAGCATAAGACAGAAAACCCTGATCATAAAATGAATGTAAAAGTACAATGATAATATACATCTACATTCCTGTGCTCTTCATTTACATTGAACATAAATGCAAGTCATTTCTTTAAGAGGAGCACAGTTCATTTCTGAACTCTATCAGAACATTACTGAACTCCTCCACAAAACCACAATTTCTCCCTGAAAAGTTCTGAACCCGCAGGCACTGATAGCCCCCAGGCAAAACGTGATGTAGCAGGCAAGCTACCTAATACTTAATTTACTTAATGCATAAATGCAAGACTTTCTCAATCCTGACCTCATCGCCCCTTGCACAGAGACATATGGTTCTATTGATATAAATGATAGAGAATGGCAGACATGTTTACAAAGACAACCTCTGAGACCAAGAGAGAGGGAGCCCCCTTGAGCAGAGGGGCTAGCCTCTAAGGGCACGCACAAGATAGAAGACCCTCGCTTGGCAGGCACAATCGCCACCTGCGGCAGGTTAAGCTTCCGGGGGGGTTAGGGGACAGAGAAAGAGTGTGTGTGTGTGTGTGTGTGTGTGTGTGTGTGTGTGTGTGTACGCGCGCGCGCGCACGGGGAAGGGGCAGAGGGACCGAAAGGGGAGATGCTGCGACCCATCTGTCTCCTCAATTTGCAGAACATCACGCCGAGTGGACAGATAACGGTCCTATGCCCAGAAAAATTCCCCAAAAGGGGCCTCTCTTCAGCTCAGTAAATGATCCTCGCTGGCCGCAGAAGCAAATTTCCGAAAAGGAAATCGCATTAACGCAGAAAAGGCTGCACGAGCTCGTCTCCGCTGAGCTCTCCCGGATTAGCAAGTGAGAAGTCCTGGAGCCTGGAGCTGCGAGCGCTGTGCATGATAATGACGCGCTGCCCCCGCCCGCCCCCGCCCGCCTCGGCCATTCCCGGCCAGTCTGGTTGCCAATAGGTGGGGCCAACCCAGAGCATCTCCTAGCCCACTCCGCGGTCCTTCTGCTGGAGTCCAGCCGCGGCACCGTAGCCGAGCGTCTCTGCTCTCCACCTTGCGCTGTAACTGAGAGTCGGGGACCAGGCGAGGGAGGTGTCCGCGAGGCGGCCAACGACGGCACCCGGCGCGCTTCTGCTCGCCGCGCTGCCGGAGAGCCGCGGGGCCAGTCTCACCGCTTTGCCAGGCCCGAAGGACGCAGGAGAGGCAGCGGGGCGCGCGGACACAGTCCTCGCTACGCCGCCGCCGGCGCCGCCAGCCCCTCCCGCCCGGGTCGCAGCGACTCCGTGCGAGTACCGCAAAGCCAAGAGGACGAGACGAGGAGAAGCAGACTGGGGAAGGTCCAGCAACCCGTCACCATCGCACCACGCTGCAGCGAACGCAGCCCGCTCACGTTGCAAAACCACCTGTTCGATCTGAAGGGAGCTTCTCCCATCTCCCACCCCAGTTCTTTTCGCCTCGCAGGTGACATCTCCTCTGTTCCCTTAAAGATAATCTTTTAAAATGGAGCAAATGTACATCCGGGAAAAGAATATGGAAGGTTTGAGTCCATTAAACTTCCTTTCCCCACACACTTAGAACCCCCGCACTTCCCAGCACACACGCACCCCGAGGTAAACTCGAGACCCCCACGCATGCAGCCCACAATCCACGATTCACCGCCAAACAGCAGCACAAGTCAAGGTTCGAGCATCATCCACATCCTGCGAGAAACTGAACGAGTGTGAGGGAAGGGTATCGGGAAGGGGCAATGAACCGCAGCCACTGCCAACGAGCCACACGGAGGGTGGAGAGGGGGACGCAAACCGCAAACATTTGCGAACCGAACGGTAAAAAGTACCCACCAGCGGCACCTGCCCTTACTTACCGATGTGAATGATCGAATCTGCATTCGCCAAGTCCCAGACTCGAGACCACCACACGGACAAAACCAAGAACAAGGGGAAAACTTCCATCTCCTCCTATGCTGATATTCTCTCAGGGTGGATTTTCTTTCAAGATTAAAAAAAAAAAAAGGAAAGAAAAAAGCAATCCAAAGAGTTCGAGATCACGATTGAGTTTAGCACAGCTTTTTCTTTTTTCCCCCTAAATTCCTAGTGCCAGAGCAAAGCCTTTAATCGTCGCTGAGGAAGGCAGAGCGAATAAGAGAAAAAGCCCAGCCTGAGGAATCCTCCTTCGCAAAGCCGTGTCACTTGGAAGGGAATTTTGGCATCGCCAGAGTTGTTTGCAGTTTGGCTTTTTAAAAATGTATCCAGCCTCGGCTGCACTCGGGCAGGGGGTGAGGCTGGAGCTCAGACCATCCCCATGGTTGCGCCGGGCCGGCGGGTCTTCAGTCCCAGCTCCGCAGCAACTTCCAGCAGACCCCCGCCCCCGCCGCCCTCACGCCGGATGTTCCCCTCCCCCTCCCCAACCAAAAAGCAACCCCCCTCCCAAACTAACGGCCCGCAGAGAATCTCTAGTCTTCACTGCCAAAATAAAATGTAAGTGGAAAGGAAAGATTTGGAGATTCCAGGCGGAGCAGCCAGGTTCCAGCAGGGAGGGGGGAAAACCCTCTCAAAGAGGGGTAGAAAAAGTGAACTTCAAGGTAATGCAGATAGTAATGCAGAGAAAATCCCCTTTCTGTGCGTGGCGGGGAGTGGAGCTCGGCGAGGCGGGCCGGAGAAGCCGGTTCGCTCGGGCGCGGTTGGCTGGGGTGTTGCGCCGGGCGCGAGCAGTGGGGCCAGGCGGGCGGAGGGAAGCCGCCGCGGGCTGCAGGATGCTTTTGGAGCGGTTCGCCTGGCGGGATGCAGGAAGCGACGATAGAGCGCGCTTGGCAGCTTCAGCTCTAGCCCCACGTTGCCTAGAAATGGATCACCTAGGAGAACCAGCGAGCCCGCGAGAGAGCGGTGCTGTCAGGCGGAGACAGGGGGAAACCGAGAGAGGCAGAGCTTCTAATAACCACCTCCTCCCCCTATCTGCAATACAAGGGAGAAACAAAATAGTGCTCTCATTTCCCTTGGAATCTTCAACCGGGACTAGAAAAAGGCAGGACTGTAAGAGAAAAGACGTTGAAGCCTTAAAAAAAAAAAATAGAAAGAAAAAAAACAAGGTTAAAGACAACCTAAAAAACCATCCCACTTATTTAACCTTGCTATTGCCATTCTCCAACAGGTATCAGACTTTTTCTAATCTTTGCCTGGAATTAGTCACATTGGTTTAAAAACAAATTAGGGACACCTGGTCACTAAGGGAGAGGAGACCTAGAAAGCTTTTAATGAGATTTCAATTATAAAGTTATAATTGGAGAGGACGTGCTAATTACCTTTTATACAGTGATAGTTTCCTGTCTCCAGTGTATTTTTTAGGACTTCAGGATAAAGAAAGGATAAAAAGATCTTGAAATAAAAAAATATAATAATTGAATAACAGAGAAATACACACTTCAGGGAAATATTTGGCCAAAATATTACATTGAATAGCTTGATAACAAATTAAGTATACAAATTAAGAATAAGAAAAAACAGAAACAAGAATAAGGAAGTTGGTTGTTTCTCCACGGAAAGAGCTGAGAAAGTACTGAATGACAGCTTCCAGTCCTGGAATGAAAGGATTTTCTGCAAATCTATTCCTTAAAATAAAATACTGAGGACTATGAGTGTCTGTCTTCTAATGATTCATTTAAATCCAGGCTGGCCTCACATTTCAGACTGTTAACAAAACCAAGTGACTAGTTGAGACCAGGTAATAAAGGGCCTAATATTATTTCATTTATATTAGGAATCCTTTAGGCATATTGCTACTTGGGATGTATGGATGTCAAAGTCCTCAAACAACCTTTGAGAGCCCTTCTTTACCTCAAACTTCACAAACCTGTTTTCTTCTTACTCTCTTATTTGAGCCCTTGTCTCTACTCTTGTGAATTGGTCTGTTATTTCTACAAACAAATTGTATGTTATCACCTCTGCAAAATGCTTCTTTTGTCCATCATGTGCATTATTTCCCTGAACATTCCAGAAAGTGTTGTGCTGCCAATATTGTTACTTATGTTAATAGTTGTGTTGGAAGGCATTTATTCATCCTCCCAATCATGCTACACCACTTCAAAGCTTAGTTCAATTTCCTTTTGCCCATGAAGTTTAATACAATTTTGTTATATAAGCTCATCCTCTACTGTGCTCTCATTGCATACTGATCCTTTGTATTTGACTTAAATAAGCCTACTTCCAATTTAGATCACCGGTGCCTAGACAGTGAGGACCATAGTTTATTCACATAAACTATTTCATTGTTGAGTTGAAATTCATCACTTCCTTCTGAATTTGTCATCATCAAGTGCTTCCAAGAAGATATCACTGATTAATATCTCTCAATTTTGATCATTTATCTTTTTTGTCACTAGAACACATGGTCTAAGTATTGATTGCATTCATGTTGTTGATGTCATTTTACTTTTCAAAGGGCTCTGTGGCAATTTCACAGATTCTATTTTGTTGTCATAAGTAGTGAATCTTTTAAAATCATGGCGTATCTACCCCTAACTTGTTTTTATTGTATTATTCACAAACATGTTTTAAAAATTGATGAGTCACTGTATACTCTATCAAGAAAAAAATATGAAATAACTATTAATGTGGAAAGAATACTATACTATCTTAGAATCAGAGAACAAGGAATAAATTCAAATCATTAGTTTTGAATAACTAGTTTTGAAACATTAGCTGGCCCAGTCCAGGCTTAATAAATGTCATTGCTGGAGCTAGCTAAATATAGTCATTTCAGATGATCTTCTGTCTTGGAAATCTGTTCGAGTGCACTCCAAGCAAAGCATTTTCATTATTCCCAAATCCTCCCATTTAGTGGTTCCCAAAGATAGCTTCAGTTTGGGATAACCTGAGTAACTTCAAAAAGATAACTACCAGATAATTTAATCAAATTGCTGGGGTTTAAGGTCTGGCTAATATGTTGACATGACTCTAATGTGAAGCTATAGTTGAGAACCACTGTTATAATACTCATGTTTAAATGAATCTGAGTGACACATCACAAAATACCATTAAGGCATCACAGATCATGAGCTATAGCTTTCCAAAATTGACACAAGAAAGTTAGTGCAAAACTGAAGCATAACAGTGGCTCATTGACTTGCAATTTATGAATAGCAATCAATTATTTCACTGTACAAATAACTTCTATACCCAATAAGTCCTAATTAATAGTTTTTGTATGGGATATAAGTTTAATCACAATTTTAAAGTATGCATTAACTGTATTTAGTACTTTAGAAAATTGCATATCATAATGTAATACTAGCAAGACACAAAGCTTTTTAGTGTGTAAATTAGATGTTAATTTCTAGAGGAAAAACAATAAATTCACTGGTTGTGCTTTCATTTGGGCTTCTATTGAAGGCTATCTATGAGTCTAGATAAGGTTGCTTAGCTTTAGTTCAAGCATTATCACATGGAAATGGCTGATGCATCTATCTTGCTGCAATGAAATCCAAAACTTTGTGACACATTAACATATTTTTTGGGGGGACAGCTTTTATTCATTAAACTTTTACATGTAATGATTAATTATTTAAAATTAAAATGTAAGTGAGTCATGATTCATTAACTTACTCCTCCTGCGTAAAGACTATCACTTCATTCAGGTATTAGTTTTAACATGAACATCAGTAATTTGAAGAAATGGAAGATAATCTGAACAACTCTAAGAGGTAATGTATAATGATTAATTTTATGGAAAAACAGAATTTGGGAGAAATATAAATTTGGATTTTTGAGGGGGCATGCAGGCTCTTTTAATCATGTACAATGTATTATGTATAAAGAAACAGCAAAATGGAAATCCTTGGAACATATAATTCTTTCACTTAAAGAAAACTAAAAATATCAGTGTCTAAACTATAAAAATCATCTGCTCACTGAATGTTATAACAGCAGTAAGTCAACTTACATTAGTTAGTTTTGAATTCTTTAATAATATTCAGTGACTCAAGAGATTTATTTTGATTTAATATAAAAATGTGCTCATTTATGAGACAGCCTACATGAAAATTAGGAACAATAGTTAGCTTTGAAAAGAATATAGGGGAAAATGGAATCTAATGTATTTAAAACATTACTGTACTTTCTCTGTAGTGTCTCTATCTAGGTTTGGAATTAGGATAATGCTGGCCTTGTAAAATGAAGTTTCGGAGCCTTCACTCCACTTGAATTTTATGAAATAGTTTGAGAAGGAGGGGTGTGTGTTCTTCTTGGAATGTTTGGTACACTTCACCAGTGAAGCCATCTGGTCCAGGACTTTTGTTTGTTGGGAGATTTTGATTATTGCTTCAATTGCATTAGGTGTAATCTGTCTATTCAGATTATCTGATTATTCCTGATTTATTTTTTGGAAGATTGTTATGTTTATAGGACTTTATACATTTTGTCCAGGTTTTCCAGCTTGTTGGCATATAATTGTTCATCATATTTCCATACAATCTGTTGTATTTCTTTGGTGCCAATTGTTATTTCTCCTCTATCATTTCTGATTTTATTTATTTGGGTCCTTTCTCTTTTTTTCTTGATGAGTCTGGTTAAATGTTTGTCAATCTTGCTTATCTTTCTAAAGAACCAGCTCTTGAATTAATTGATTATTTATATCATATTGTAGACTCTATTTCATTTATTGATGCTTGGATCTTTATTATTTCTTTTCTTCTATTCAGTTTTGGCTTTGTTTGTTGTTCTTTTTCAATTTCCTTTAAGAGCGGAGTTAGATTGTTTATTTGAGCTTTTCCTTGTTTTTTGAGATAGACCTGTAATGCTATGAATTTCCCTCTTAGGATTGCTTTCCCAGTGTCCCACAGATTTGGGATTGTTATGTCCTCCTTTTCATTTGTTTCAAGGTATCTTTTGATTTCTTCCTTGATCTCATTGACCCATTCATTGTTTAATAACATATCATTTAGCTTCCATGTCTTTGTGTGTTTTTCAGTGTTCTTCTTGTGATTGATTTCTAGTTTCATAGCATTGTGGTCAGAGAAGATGCTTGGTATGATTTCAATCTTCTTAAATTTATTGAGACTTGTTTTATATCCTAGCATGTTGTCTATCTTAGAAAACGTTACCTGTGCACATGTGAAGTATGTATATTCTTCTGTTTTGGGATGAAATGCTCTCATGATATCAATTAAATCCATTTGATCTAGTGTATCACTTAAGGCTGCTGTCTCCTTGTTGATTTTCTTCCTGGAATATTTGTCCACTGAAGTAAATGGGGTATTAAAATACCCAACTATGACTGTATATCTGTTGATCTCTCCTTTCAGGTCCATCACGATTTGTTCTACATATTTAGGTGCCCCTATGTTGGGTGCATACATGTTTATGAGAGTTATTTCCTCTTGTTGGACTGTTCCCTTTATCATTATATGGTGTCCTTCTTTGTCTCTTACTTTAGCCTTAGTTTTAAAGTCTATTTTTATCAGATATAAGTACTGCTACTCGAGCTTTTTCTTCTTTTCCATTTACCTGAAATATCTTTCACCAGCCCTTTACTTTTAGACTGTGTGTATCTTTTTACCTGACATGGGTGTTTTGAAGGCAGCATATATGTGGGCCTTGTTTTATTATCCATATCCCTGATAAACATAGATGTTAAAAGCCTCAATGAAATATTAGCAAACGGGATACAGCAATACATCAAAAAGATCATACACCATGATCAAGTGGGATTTATTCTGAGAATGCAAGTTTGGTACAACACTTGCAAATTAATAAATGTGACGCACCACATATACAAAATGAAAGATGAAAATCATAATGATCATATCAATAGATGCAGAGAAAGGTTTTGATAATATCCAGCAGTGACTTATGATCAAAACTTTTAGCAAAGTGGGAATAGAAGGAACATACCTAAACATAATAAAGGCAATTTATGACAAATACACTGCCAACATCATACTCTGTAGGCAAAAACTACAAGTATTCCGCTAAGATTGGGTATAATACAGGGATATCTGCTTTACTCTCTCTTATTCAACATAGTACTGGAAGTCCTAGCCATGGGAATCAGACAAGAAGAAATAAAAGGCATCTGAATTGGAAAAGAAGAAGTAAAACTGTCTTTATTTGCAGATTACATGATACTGTACATAGAGAACCCCAAAGATTCCACAAAAAATAACTGCTGTAACAGATCAATAAATTCAGCAAAGCAGCAGGATGCAAAATTAGTGTTCAGAAATCAGTTGTATTTTTATATGCCAATAATGAACTAACAGAAAGGGAAATTAGGAAAACAATCCCATTCACCATTTCTTCAAGAAGAATAAAATTCTTAGGAATAAATCTAACCAAGGAAGTAAAAGACCTGTATAAGGGATTACAGGAAAAATTTTAAAGGACACATAGACAAAAACTAAGGTGGGTGGAAATGGGAGGGAGGTGGGGAGCACTGGGGGTTGGACTGGGATGGGAGTAAAAGAAAACTGTACTTGAACAACAATTAAAATAAAAATTTAAAAAAATATGTGAAAATAAAATAAATATTTTCATGGAAAATTATGAGACACTGAAGAAATAAATTGAAGAAGATACAAAGAAGTGGAAGCACATGCCATGTTCATGGATAGGAAATATTAACATCATCAAAATGTCCATACTACCCAAAGCAATCTATAGTTTCAACATAATCCTTGTTAAGATTCCAATGACAATTTCACAGAACTAAAACAAATAATTCAAACATTTATGGAACCACAAAATGCCCACATGGCAACAGTGATCTTGAGACAGAAGAACAAAGTTAGAGAAATGAAGCTTCTTAATATCATATTATACTATAAGGCCATAGTACTCATAACAGCTGCTACTGGCATAAAAACAGACACGTAGATCAATGGGACAGAATAGAGAGCCCAGAAATAAATTCACACTTTTAAAATCAGTTAGTATTCAACAGAGGAAGTGAGCACATATGATCACTAAAAATAGTTTATTCAAAAAATGGTGTTGGGAAAACTGGACAGATAAATGGGGAAAAATGAAACTAGACCACCTTCTTATACCGCACCCAAAAGCAAATTTAAAATAGATCAAAGACTTAAATGTTAGACTCAAAACCATAAAAATCCTAGAAGAAAACATAAGCAACAAAATTTTGGACATTGCTCATAGAAACTTTTTATCAGATATATCTCCCCAGGCAAAGGAAACAAAAGAAAAAATAAACAAATGGGGCCACATCAAACTAAAAAGTTTTTTGCACAGCAAAGGAAATAATCAATAAAATAAAAAGACAACTCTCAGAATGGGAGAACATATTCACTGATACATCTGATAAGGGGTTAATACACAAAATTTATAAAGAACTTAGAAAACTTAACACCAAAAAAAGCAATCAATTTAAAAGTGGGCAAAAGGCATGAACAGACACTTCTCCAAAAAGTACATACAGAGGATCAATAAACATGAAAACCTGGTCAATGTCACTAATCATCAGAGAAATGCAAATTAAAACCACAATGAAATACTATCTCACACCTGTAAGAATGGCTATCATCAATAAATCAACAAATAACAAGTGCTGAATAAGATGTGGAGAAAGGGGAAAACTTTTGCACTATTGGTGGGAATGCAGACTGTTGCAGCCACTCTGCAAAGCAGTATGGAAATACCTCAAAAATTAAAATTAAAAATTGATCTGCCTTTTGGCCCAGTGATCCCACTTCTGGGAATATATCCGAAGGAACCCAACACACTTACTTGAAAGAACATAAGCACCCCTATGTTTATTGCAGCATTATTTACTATCACCAAGATATGGAAGCAGCCCAAGTATCCATCAATAGATGAGTGTATAAAACAACTATGGGACATTTACACAATAGAATTCTACCTAGCCATTAAAAAAAGAAGAAAATTTTACCCTTTGCAGCAGTATGGATGGACCTGGAGAACATTATGCTAAGTGAAATAAGTCAGTCAAAGAAAGACAAATACCATATGATTTCACTCACAAGTGGAATCTAATGAACCAACTGATCTAACAAGCGAAACAGACAGACTCATAGATGGAGAATAGATGACAGCAGTGGCAGGGAAGCGTAGAGAGTGAAGGATGAAGCAAAAAGGGAAAGGGACTCATGGACATGGACAACAGTGTGGTGATTGCTGGAGGAAGGGAGTACAAGGGAACTAAATAGTAATGGAAAAAATATAATAAAGATTAAATTTTAAGAAAACATTACTTCTAATTCACTATGCAGCAGGTCATTGTACAAACCATATGTTTAATTATAACATTGATGGCAAAAAAAAAAAAAAAAAGAATCAAATCCCAGACATGGCCACTGTCTGTATGAGTTTACATATTCTCTCCATTGGGTTTTCTACAGGTACTCTAGTTTCTTCTCACATCCCAAACGCATGCACACTAGGTGAACGGACATGTCTAAATTGTCCCAGTGTGAGTGAGTATGAGTGTGAGTGTGACTAGGCTGCCAGGATAAACTCCAGTCACCCTTGGCCCTGAACTGAAACAAGCAGCTTGGAAAATAATCTTACTTATTTATTCTTTCTTAAATTTATATATAGCTTACATTTATTTCAAAGTTAAATATTAATTTTAGGGTCTTATTTAGAAGTTCAGTGATGTTTTTGTGACCAGAACTACTCCACAGGAACTAAGCTCTTGTCTGTATAAGTTAGCCTGTAGTAAAATTGGTTTCCTTAGATGTCGTTTCTTCACTAAAGTCCCAATTTTCAAAAACTATTGACAAAATTAAGTGAGGACTTATGGTAATTGTATCATTAGTATCATAAATACGGTTAGCCACAAAAAAGATTCTAAGTACATTATGACTTGAACATGAATATGAATATGAATGGAAAACTGTAAGAGGACAGTGACTGACCACCTATATTTGCAGACAGTAACCAATTATGGCTATACAATTATAACTGAGATGTTAGTTTGCAAAAGTAACAAATTCTTGTTTGAGGAGCTAAAAGAGCACATTTTATACTTGGTAGATCGAACAATTAAGAGCTCAATGAGACTTCTGGGCCTCTCTAATGCAATACTCAGTCTTCTAGAACAGGATGGGAAACTGAGTCCCAGAAATTATACTGATGTTTTTCAAGATTGGAACTTAGAAAACACATTTTTTTACTTTTACATATGCTTCAAGAAAATTATTAAATCACATACCATATTTTGCTGTCTACTATGCACACTTTTTGCCCAAATTCTGAGGGAAAAATAAGGATGTGCATTATACATAGGTAGTACTAATTCCATATCTACATAAACATTTTGAATTATTTTATTTATGCTTATGTGTTAAAAGTGTAACTCTAGAAATCAATAATTATATCTATATGCAAAAATAATATGTACATTAAAATTCCTTTATAATACAAAAAACAAGCATCTAACTATAAACAAATACCTAATTTAATTTTAAAAATTAAAAAATAAGATGTTTTTCTCCCTGAAACTTTGGGACAAAAACGTGGTTCTGCATTATATATGGCAAAATATGGTATTCCTATATAACATTCACATTAGGTATACTTTTTCCTTTTTATTTTTTTTCAAGTCAGTCTTGCACTGACTCACCACTTTCTACTCTGTCAAATTACTTTATCTGTGACAATAGTGAAAATCTTTTCTTTGGTGATATGTAGTTCCTTCTTTCCTTCCTACTCCCCTTTGCCCCACATTACTCTTTTTTTTTAAAGATTTTATTTATTTATTTTTAGAGAGAGAGGAAAGAAGAGAGAAAGAAGGGGAGAGAAACATCCATGTGTGGTTGCCTCTAGCACACCCTACACTGGGGACCTGACCCACAACCCAGGCACGTACCCTAACTGGGAATTGAACTGGTGACACTTTGGTTTGCAGGCCTGCCCTCCCACACTACTCTCAGTCCTCTCCTTCCTTTCAAAGTTTTTCCTAATCTACACAGATGCCCATCAGGGAAATGTCATGCTTTCTTCTAACTCAATGAGATAAAAATTCTAACCAAATTCAGCAACTAGATTGATTTTTTTTTAATATGAACACCTTACCAAGTCCATTATTGAAATTAATGCAAGTGAAAAGTTTGAATTTCAGATCTTTTTCACTGTCCATACATTAGCCATGATACTGAACTTTTAGGAGCAAAACTTTAGTTATATATACTAAGTAGATATAAATATAATATATTAAATATACTTTATTTATATTGATATAAGTATATATTTTAACGTATCGAATATATATAAATATAAGGTCCATATACTTATATATGTATATGTAGATAGATGGACCTCTTTCTGTTCAGACACCTTATCTGAAATTTTAAGACAAATATTAATGAACATCATGGTAAATGGAGGTCAGATGATTACTTGTAGCCCAACAGGGGCACTTTATTGAAATTGGCCCCTAACTACATTATATCCTGTCCCCACAAGATGGCAGCCATGCCTGATGTAGATTTAATCAGCTTATTTTTTAATTCTCAATACTTAACAGTGTACCAGAGTATTATTAACCCATATTAATCAAATGACTATATATAAGCAAACTTGATCTTTTAAATTATTTATTTTAGTTAAATTTATTTTCTGAAGTTTTATTTTTTCTAACACCATTACATAGGAATAATAACTACCCATTATCATGGTCTTACAATATTTGTTTTATTCACATCTCTGATTTCATCAATTACTTAGGAATTAAGTATTACTAGAACATATTTTAATAATATGCCACCCAAGTCTATGTTAAAGGGTAATTCGAACACCATTATGGTATTGTATGATTCATATAACATTATTATATGATTCATATTTTAGTGTACATTTTCAAGTTTCAAAATGAAGTTAATTTAACTATTTGATTCTTCTCAAAAATATTTTGTATATTTTGAGCTAAGGAATTTTACTTGGCTGTGTAATATTAAATTGTCTATCAGTTATAAGATTGATCCTTTTAGTGTGGCATATCACTTAAGCCAAATGTATAACAAACAGGACAAAAGCAAAAAGAAATGCATGATGCCAACTACAGTGAATTTCAATTATCATTTAACCCTTAAAAAGTGGATTTTATTATCTTCCTGTGATTAATCATTTTAATTCTGAAATTAACTTTCTTTTGAAACATATTTCTGTAGGCACATAATTCAGATACAAAATATGCTTATATAATATGTTGCAATATAATATATCTTTAGTTTAAGATATATTATGTTTTACAGCAGGAGATATCATGGGGAGCATTTAAATAGAGGGAAGAAACTCAATCATTTACACACACATATGGACTTCATAGGTATTTCGAAAGTAGTAATAAAAGTCTATAAACATTTATTTTCACTTGTTAGTGGGTAAGCTACATAATCTATATAGACTCAAACACAATAAATTCTTTATTTCTCATTGGTCCTGCTAGTTGGTGTTTAACTGATTATGAATAAATGAAAGGATAAAATGAGAAATGTTTAATATTGTGGAATATTATTCATGCAGCATAAGTAAGAGCATCATGACTCACTTCAAAATAAACAGATTACTGAGGTATCAATGTGATCTATGTACAAGATTATTTCACCTATTTATCAGTCTTATCACTTACAAGACAGAAGTTACCAGTTTGGTGTAGAAAAGATGGAAGATGTTTTACAAGTGTTCTTAAAATGATGACAGTAAAATTTGTCTTAGCATCAGAAGTCCAAATATTAATCTCTACACACATTTAAATTGACTTATTTGCACAATAGTTTATATGACTGAAGAGAATGCAGAGGAGGAAAATCTGAATGTTATATTTTATGGAATTTATCTAAAGTTTTCTAATAGAAAATCAGTTATATTGTCAACACTTTAATTGTTTCATACCTTCTTTTACACGTGGTTGATTTGTCACATTTTAAAATTTTTATCAACATAGAGTTGAACCATAAAGAATTAGACATAATGACATCAAAATTGTAAAAACAAAATACTATTTAAAAATTGCAAATCCCTATGCCTGTTGGAAATTTCTCCATCAGAACTTCCTACTTGCCTTCTATGGAATACTTCATTCTGGAAAAAAAAAAAAGATTTAGTGCCCATATAAGCTCACAAAATGCCAGACAGATTTTTCTTCTTTCAGAAATTAATAGTGTACATTATTAAGAGACTTCCAGCCAAGATGGAGGCTTAGGTAGATACACTTTGCCTCCTTGCACAACCGCAAGAAGGACAACAACAAATTTAAAAACAACAAACAAGCAGAATTGACAAAAAATTGAACTTTATGGAACTCTGACAACCAAGGACCTAAAGGAACATTCATCCAGACTGGTAGGAGGAGAGAGACAGGCAGCCAGAAGGAGAGGACTCATGGCAAGATGATGGGTAGAGGAATGGGATGGTTTAGGCAACGGCTGGTGGAGCAGGGGCTCCCACATTTGCATGAGGATAGACCAGGAAGAACAACTAGGGAGTGATAAACAGTGCAACCCAGGGTTCCAGAGCAGGGATATAAAGCCACAAAGCTCCTGACTGAAAAAAAAAAAAAAAAAAAAAAAAACTGTTGGGGTTGAGGCAGCAGGAGAAACTCCCAGTCTCAGAGGAGAGTTCACTGGAGAGACCCCTGGGGTCCTAGAACATACACCAAACCACCCACCTAGGAATCAGCACTAGGAATCTAATCACAATTGCTTGTGATAGAGGAGGAGGTGACTGAAGGCCCACTAAGAGCTAATCTAGTGACAGTGTTCCCTCTTGGACCCCTTCCCCACATCCAGCATTGCAAAGCAGACACTTGGGTTGTCCCTCCATGGTAAATACCTAAGGCCCCGCCCCTTACTACACAACAGGCATGGAGACAAAAAAAAAAAAAAAGGTCCATATGAAAGAATAGATTAAAGCTCCAGAAAAAATACAACTAAGCAATGACAAAATAGCCAGCCTGTCAGATGCACGATTCAAAACATTGGTAATCAGAATGCTTACAGAATTGGTTGATTATGGTCGCAAAATAGAGGAAAAAGTGAAGATTGTGAAAAATGAAATAAAGGGAACCAACAGTGATGGGAAGGAAATGGGGAGTCAACAGTTTGGACTAGAAGGAAGAAATAAACATTCAACGAGAACAAAATGAAGAAACAAGAATTCAAAAAATTAGAAGAGACTTAGGAACCTCTGGGACAATTTGAAATATTCCAACATCCAAATGATAAGGGTGCCAGAAGGAAGAGAAGAAGAGCAAGAAATCGAAAACTTATTTGAAAACACAATGAAGGAGAAATTCCCTAATCTGTCAAAGGAAATAGACTTCCAGGGAGTCCAGAAGGCTCAGAGAATTCCAAAGAAGTTGGACCCAAAGAGGAACACACCAAGACACATCATAATTACATTACACAAGATTAAAAGATAGGAGAGAATCCCAGAAGCAGCAAGAGATAAGGAGAAAGTAACCTACAAAGGAGTTCCCATCAGACTATCAGCTGATTTCTCAAGAAACCTTGCAGGCAAGGAGGGGCTGTGAAGAAGTGTTTCAAGTCATGAAAAGCAAGAACCTACATCCAAGATTGCTCTATCCAGCAAAGCTTTCATTTAGAATGGAAGGGCAGATAAAGTGCTTCTCAGATAAGGTCAAGTTCAAGGAGTTCATCATCACCAAGCCCTTATTATATGAAATGTTAAAGGGACTTACCCAAAAAAATAAAAAGATCAAAATTATGAACAGTAAAATGACAAGAAACTCACAACTATCAACTACAGAACCCAAAACAAAAACAAAACCAAAATAAGTAAACAACTAGAACAAGAACAGAATCACAGAAATGGAGATCACATATAGGGTATTCAGCAGGGAAGAGGAGTAGGGGAATGGGGGAAAAGCTACTGGGAATAAGTAGCGTAAATGGTAGGTAGAAAATAGGGGAAGGTTAAGAATGGTATAGGAAATATAGAAGCCAAAGAGCTTATACGTATGACCCATGGACATGAACTAACAGGGAGGGGGGGATGTGGGTGGGAGGGAGTGTGCAGAGTGGAGGTGAATAGAGGGGGGGGAAATGGGACAACTATAATAGCATAATCAATAAAATACATTAAAAAATAAACTAATAGTGTACATTATTATATTAAAACCATAGAGAAGTCTTCTGGGAAACAAATTATTAACTCATATTTACTCCAAATTATCCCAGATTTAAATAATCATCAGTTCCCCTTTTTTAATAAACAGGAGGAAATTCCTTTGTTACACTATTTTAACCCATTTTCTCTTTCTGCAAAACAAAAAAATTTGTTGTTCTTTTTCCCCTCTTTTCTTTATGGATGCTGATATTAACCAAATTGCAAATCAGTAGGCTGAGGAGAGATTCCATTTTGTACTGTAATAAGAATTTCTTATATCTCTTTTGAACTTCTATGCTGAAGGAAAATATATCATTCAGCAATAAAAATGTTTTGTTTTTAAAGTGCTTTGTATATTTCTATCTCTGTTTAGGATGTAGAAAGCCAAAGGAGAACATTGTCCTGAACTTAACAGTAAGAAAATACTGATGATCTATAAAAATATAATTTTCCTTGAATTCATTAACCAGCTAAAAGGGGTGAGACATCAAAGTGAACTAAGTTCCAAAGAGTGATGACCACCTCTAAAATGAGTCAAGACACAAAACTATTTCATTTTGGCAGAGCACAGAGGAAGAATTGACTGCCATGATAATAGGTAGGAAGAAGTCAGTGAAAATTTTATGAATCTCTACAGGTGAATGTGAGTTAGCATAAAGGTTTAGAATAACTGGGAACATCAGACACAATGGGTGTGTGTACTCTCTCATAAACCCTTTCCTATGGATCTACTCAGGATGCTCGTGGGAAGAGTGAGAGCAGGGCAGGAAGTCAGGAATACCCTATAACTGTTGCAGGCATGACAGAGGTGGAACAATTTATAATACGCATCCCCTCCCTGATCCTTCTCATTAGGAAGAAAATTCTTAAGCTGCTGAATGAAGGATAGGGCCCTCCTGTCTTATAACCAGGGCCAAGGCAGATATCCAACACATGTGTAGAAGCAAACCCATCAGCTTCTGGGGAAGGGTTAGT
>PVKM010003156.1:0-20934 GCA_004027735.1 Carollia perspicillata
GCCCCCACTAAGGAAATGGGTAATCCAGAGCTCAGTATGTCCTCACCTGATGGCCAAGAGGCAAATGAGTCTCCCTTGCTCCTGTTGTGTGGTCAAGTGGTGCTTATAAACCAAGAAACTCTGCAGGTGTTTCAACAGAGCAGCACTATTTATATGATGGCAATGAGAGGGATTAGGAGGCAGCTAAATGGCCAACTGCATGTGGTGTAACTGTTTGATAATGACCAGAGGAGAATAGGTTTTGTGTTCAGCCAAACTTTGTGAATCTTAGCTTTGGGACCACTATTCTGAAACATCATCCCATCACTGCTGGCCTATTCCCTGGGAAAGGAACATCCATGGAAACTCACTGAATTTTAGACAGATAGCCCAATAGTAACCCATATTGATGAGTTAAGTATAACTGAAGCAGACAGATCAGATTAAGTTCCCTTTCACCTTCCTATGAGTAAGCATCTCTCTCTCTTCCCACCATTTTATATTAAGGGAAAAAGTAGTTGACCAAAACTATTTTCCCAAGTACCAAACATTTGCAGATACTACAGAGGTATGCTAAATATAAGACAGCATGCGTCTAGTTCAGCTGGGTCTACTTGTATCTGTGAAGCAGACGGAAGTGGCCTTCCAACTTACAAAATAATATGGTGTTTTATGTGTTTTCTCCTTTTCATCCCATTTCCAAACATTCAATAGATAGAAAAGTTCTCTTTATTGCCCACATCCAATATCCACCCTTGGCTTCCAAAAATGCTAATGAGTTGGGGCACAAACAGCAGAGTGGCTGCAGAAATCCAAGGGAACCCTGGATTCCGAATGACCTGCACTACCAGCTCGTGCCAGCTTAGACATGAAGCCAGAGGTGATTCAGTTCCATTTCATCCCTCCCCACCAGCTCCAGACTTTTCCTGTGTCCTGGACTGTCTTTAATTCCCAGGAGGGCAAAAGGGATTGTAAGGGGAAACAGCCGATGGATTGAACAAAAGTGACCTAAAGTCCGTCCTTTGAAGAAATGCTGTGTTTTTAGCCAACTTTATCTAAGTTTGTTGTATTTGTGAAACACGGCAAGATTTCAATGTGTCCCTTCACAATAGTTTTGGGCCCTGACTTCAGGGTTGAAGTTGGAAAGGTATTTATAGTTGGTGAGAATGAACCTAGAGGCTATGCTAACTTCCTGGGAAGCCACTTTGGAGTGAAAGATCTGTAACTGGCAGTGCCCCAACTCAGTTCATTATTAACTCCATCCTTCTCCCACTCAGGCCAAACCAAGTCTTTTAGGAATCCTCACAAGCTTCATTGGAATTTGGCATTTCAAAGTGCGGGTAATTCCAACTCTCACATGACCAGTAACTCACAAACATCCAAGTAAAGCCAGTTGTGCTCCTGACTGCATACAAGCTTTGCAGTCAAGGTAATACCTTTGCAGGTATTAGTTGCCAATGTCTTGTACCAGGGGTCAGCAGTGAAACTGAGGATGCTTCCTTTGGTCTTCAAATACCAATCTATCTTTATCAATGCTATAAGAGTCTTGGCATTTCTCATTTCTTGATAAATTACAGGGACAGCAAATGAATGTACTACATTTGTTAGGGTAAACTCTCTAGTAGGAGCAGTAAAAATAGGAATAGTCAGGTTAGTAATATGTAGTATTAAAAATGATGATTGGCAGACATTGTTGAGAAACTACCAAAGTCAATGAGCCACCCCTTGTCTTTTGCTACTTCTTACTCTATAGGTGACACAGCCAAGCATTTTCCTTCCCCAGGTCTCCCTGCAACAAGGGACAGCAATATAAAATACTCTGGGCCCACGACATGTGAAGAGAGATTTCTGGGGAGTTAGAAAGCTCCAAGAGAAGCTTTTCTCCCTTGATATAAAAGGACAATTAATAATGAGGCCCCTTCTCACTGCCTTAAATGCTAACTTACTTGCTAGGGGTGAAGTGGCTATATTGTGACCATGAACAAAAAGTCAAGAAAATGACAGCAGAGTCAAACTTCACCTTGGCAAGCCTGAAAAACATGCCAGTTACCACACATCCCTGTAGCCTTCATTATGTGAGAAAAGCAAACTATGATTTATTCAATTCGTTGGCCATCCCGAGCTTAACATGGATAAGGGGGAGATTGGGACAAAATTAGGTTTACAGTTGTGAGCATGTGAAACAGCTTATTCTTGTATTAGTGTTTATTAATTACTGTATTATTTTCCATATGGACAACTGCCAACCTACTTTTGCCACACCCTGTACTTTGCAGAAGTCACTGGAGATCTTTCTTTGAAGTCCGTGATGACATTGTAAACTGTAAAACTCTACATGAATGTAAGAAAGGCATTCATTTGGGGGAGAATAGCAGACCGATCATTCATATTTTTCATCCCTATTTTTAAGTGGTTAATTACGTGTCTAAAAGTTACTGAGTAATCCTCTAGTTTGTCCTTAAGGAATATAGAGTATACTAAGTGACTTTTGTGAGTCATCTAATTCCTGAAATAACACCACAGAGACTAAAACAAAGAATTATTAAACTATTAAGTGCTGAATTACCAGATACTGAGTGCTAGTTCTATACAAATTTGAATAATAATCTTAAAGGTACATTAAGTGTTCACTATATCAGAATCATTATTCTAAATATTTTATATGAACAAAGTGATTAAATCCTAGAATAACCCTATGAATAAATAAGTATATTACCTCCCACATTTTACTCATGGTAAAATTGAGGTGCAATGGTGTTATTGTATTGACCCAGTTCACGGAGAGAAAGTGGAAGAGCCAGGAATTAATTCAGGTACTTCGGCTTCCATCCGCTGCTCTCAGGGAAAGAGAAAAATGTCAGGTCACTTGAGTTTGTAAACCCTTTTTGTTGTTTACCTGGTTCTGTGACCTTGGGCACAGCATGTATAACCTGTTTCTTCATCTTTAAAATGAGGATAATACTAACCTAACTGGATTGGTTTGAAGATTAAATCGATAATGTACATAAAGCACCTTGTGACGTGACTGGCACAAAAGAGAGCATTGCACGTGGTTGCTATTACTGGAATGGCGATGGACTGGAAGCCCCAGCACCAGGAAGTTCATTAAGGTGCTGGGTTATCAAGAGGATGCCTCTAAGATGTTGTGGAGTCCTGCTACACGGAGGTGCATTACTGTTCTCCTAAAGCAGAGAACGTTAGAGTAGGGGTTGTGTTTATGTGTGTGTAGACTTCATTAATATATTTCATTGGATGAAAGAACTATTCATCTCATAAAACACTGAGGGCAAGGAGAGGGAGGGTGGGGGGAGAGGGAGAGAGAGAGAAACAGAGAGAAGATGAATAGTTTCTTCATCCTATACAATGAATAAATACCATTTATTCATTATATAAATGAATAAGTTTCTGAGCAGAGGCCTGAGATGTTTTTCAAGGACAGGTAAAGATGGGTGATAATATTAGGTGATTCAGAACATCTCTAGGGAATCAGATGGAGAGTATTTCTAGCGGAAAGATCCCAAGAATGACAAGGACAGCGACTACAGGGATTTGAGAGTATTTGAATAAATGCCCTGCCTGACAATACAATTATGGGCTACCAATCAGGAAAGTGAGGTCTGAGGATGACCCAGTGCATCCCATTAGAAAAAGACAAAGTTCATTGGGCCACCATTGGCAAGACAACCCCTGCGGAAGGGTACCCCAAAACAAACTGCTGTCCACAGAGGGATAGGAAAAAGAGTGGTGGGAGCCAATGCAAATGATTCTCATTTGTATTCAATCAGTTCATGTCTTCTGCCTCCCTGTGGCTAATGGGAAGGGGCACCTTTAAGCTTTCTTTACTTAATCTTCTCATTGGGGGCTCTTCAATTATTTATGTTGTAATCAACTCTGAATGGAGAACAACTCACTTAATAAATGAACAGGGACTAAAATGGGCTTTATGACAACAAGTCATGTGTCAGTTTAATAGAGGCCAACTTTAGGTTCTCCACCTCTACCTCCAAAAACAGAATAGTTGCTACATAATTAATTAGGGCCTTTTATTCCTCAGAGGACTCCCTCCTTTATCCGTGAACCCATACATATCTCCTGGCCCAGTCCCTGACTTGGGGGCCAAATTCCCGGGGTTGTTCCTTCTGCGAACACTGAAGCACTCTGTTCCTTCTTTGTTCTTGCGGCCAATCACATTCCTCGATTCAGGCTGTTCATTAAATTATTTTGGTGGCGATTGCACTGGCCTGCTTAGACATTTTTCTTATCCTGAATTTGTCAGCAAATGTATAGCCAAATCTTTCACTTTGGTGTTACACATAAAAACGTAAAATGCATTTTGGAACATGGAAATCTTTAATAGAAATGTTGGGGAGACAAGACCAAGAAAACAGCTTAAGCATGGACACTGAACATGACATTCCCAGTTGGAACTGGTTTACTAACCACATACGATGGCCACATACAACAAGGAAGAAACCAATCTAACTACAAAATCATTTTCTACACATTTCTTTGTCTTTTTCCCACAGAATGTTACCAGAGATTTTGAGAAATGAATTTTTAAAAAATCTGTTCTCCCAATGTATATGTTTAAGCAACAGTGCAATATTTGTTTATGACTCTTTTCTATAATACAAGATTAACAACTAGTGGGATAGTAATGGTATCAAAAATTAAAATATCACTTATCTGTCACCACTCATTTTTAGTGAATCTATGAAGGCTTCAATGCACATAGACTGTTTTATAATTATTCACAGATGGAAATTTGAAAACTCTGAAATTTCTATAAATTTTCAGATATATAGTTGCCAGAATGCATATTTCCTATTTTTTGTTTCTCAGAATATTTGCTTCTTCTTTTTTTCTTGTACCATTCTCATTTCTGTTTTACACGAAATTCTCCAGAGAATATTCCGATTTCCACAATCATTTTATGCATGCCTTCTCTCTGCTGCCATATAAGTACTGAAAACTTCAGAGCTGAGAAACTCGATGCATCGCCATCGTAGTTACACTGTAGAAGTACCACTTTTACATACGCTGCCTCACTCCTAGAAATTCATAAATATGCTACTATTGCCCATTTTATCCATCTCAAAGTTCATTGGCTGACCTTCTGGAAATTGGTTTCTCTTTACCTGTCTAAAGCATCACTACTATTTCTCAATTTTCACTTCCCCCTTAACTAAGCTAGCTTACACTCTTTGTTTTAGTTTCTATGACTCTTTTTGTGCTATTTTCCCACAATAAAATGTACCCAAACCCCTTTTCCTCTCTATTTAAATACAAATCCTCCCTTTAAGTTTCTTCTCTATAGAGTCATTATCTGCTATTAACATCCCACATGGTCTGTTTCTTCAAATACCAGTTAATCACTCACTATGTGGTTCAACTATATTCCGTTTTTATGTATTTATTGATTTGAGGGGGAGGGAGAGAGAGAGAGAGAGATCAGTTTGTTGTTCCACTCATTTATACATTTACTGATCAATTATAGTATGTGCCTGACCAGGGATCAAACCTGTAACCTTGTCATATTTGGACAATGCTCTAACCAACTGAGCCACCTAGCCAGGGCCTCAACTATACTCTAATTTTTTCATCTATATAAGTTTCATTTTTTGAGTTACATGGTAAAAGCCTCAAAATGTGTTTTTTGTTTTGCCCCCTGTGTCTGGGTGGGGTTGAGTACATGTTCTACTTGGTATAATAGTTTAATTGATGTACAGCCAAGTACCAAATATAAACCATGCAATATAAAGAAAATTTGAAACATTTAACTTGTCAGAATTCCTGAATGTTTTATAGATAATCTTGTATAACTCATACCTTGAGATGTTTGACTGCAATTGTCAATTTTCACCCATATTTTACATTACATTTGACAGGGTTATTTTCATAACCCATGGTATCCTTTTTCTGGCCTGGAATGTGAAAACTTCCCTTGAGATATCTAATGAACCTTTAATTCTAAAAATCATATCCAAGCAGCAGGATAAGTTCTATAAGTCCCAATAATTGTTTCAAAAATCAATACATTCTCATAGTTTTTGAAATACAAGCAGGCAAAGATAATAGAAATATTCTTCATTGGGTATTCAAGACCATTGAGTTCACTGAAAAAAAAAAAAGAAAAACTATGCATCTACGTAGTCTGGCATAGTATGTTTGCTCAATAAGCTATTAATATAGAAAAGAAATTGAGCCTCCATGAACCATGTAGATTTGAGTCTGACAGCTACAAACATATATAGTTAAAATAATTTCTAAGTTATTCAAAATATCTCACCATGGAGGGCTTGTGGTGACCTTGAATGAAAGCTCCAGGCTTGTGCTCTCTGCACAATGCTGTGTCACAGGGGATGATATGAGGTGACAGGAAAAAGAAAACTGCATTGTGCTGGTGGCCAGGAAAAAAATCACTGAGTAGCTTCAGAGATGGAATAATTTGAATGTAGATATTACCAAGCCTCAAAGATAGAAAAGTTCAGCGATAGCAATGACTGAAGCAGAAACTTCTGGAGAGCGCCTTAACCTTCAAACGCTTTTTCAATTTAGTCAGCTTCTTTGCTGAACTTCTCTTACAGCCTTGAGTGAGATCCCTAGGAACTAACATGCCACATTCTTAGATACAAATGGAGACATTTGCTTTTTCTAGTCTATTGATGAACAATGAATTGAGGCGAACTATTAGATCTCATCCCTTGATGTCCCTCATGTATCATTTCAGTGTTTGTTTCTTTCTTTATTTGTTTGGTTGGTTGTTTGGTTGGTTATTCTAGGATAAGATTAGGTTGATCTTTGATGACAAACTTCACCTTATTTCAAATTTTACTGGAATATCTTGTATCAATTTATTACAGTCAATGCAATATTCTCTCTAAAAAATATGCTTACTCTTTCACCAATGGAAATTCACAGTTAGATTATTTATATTGTAGACTCAAAATAAGATGAGGGCTCCAATAACCAAAATGAGAGGACAAACCTAATATTCATTCTCATTGCAAATTGTATTTCCTAATGCATTCCCATTAACAAGAAAACAATAGAATGGGTCCAGATGGTATTAATTTGGAAATTTACACTCTTAGGTGGAAACTAAAGATAGATAAGTGTAGGTAGTAGGTTACTAAACCTACTCACAACCCAAAACACAGGTTAGACTTAAGGCAGAGATATATGGATGTGTTTGTGAATGAGTGTGAACATCATGAGTGTGAACATGTGTGTGCATGTGTGTGTGTCATTTGAGAGTCTGAGACAAGGATGGGGTCAAGAAGATAGGAAAGGAACTAATAGAAATTAAGTATCCATTAAGTATCAATTGTTACAGTAAAATAATCTCAGTGTTCAAACTACCAAGTCTGTCTACTTCTCAACTGATTGTACCTTAGTTAATGCAGTCTAATATTAATGCTGGTACAAAAATTTTGTCTGTATGCCAACCAGTTCCAAGACTTTTTTCTTCCTTTACTTTAAGAATACTTACTTTTGTATCTCAGCAAACTCAAAACCACTGTCTGAGCTACACATTACATATACCCCTCAGGACAGATGAGGGAACAGGAGCTCAGAGAGTCTGGCCAAAATAACTAGTGAGTAGTGGAGCCAAGGGTTTAACCTAGTTTCTTTCTACAGCAAAGGGAACTGTTCAGAAAAGACAAAAATAAAAGTAAAAGAAGAGAAAAAAGAGAGGGAAAAATCCCTCAAATATAAATCTCTATAGAGGGAGTTCAATTGAAAATAAGGCAAAAAGAGCATGTTCAAATGGGAAAACAATTGAATAGGGAAATTTGTCTTAAAATCTCAAGTATTGCTTATTTCTTATTTCTATAAAAGCAGAGTAAAATAGATCAATTTTTACTTAAAATTTATGCAATGTCTAGTTTTAACTGAAGCATAACTATTTTTCCTAAAAAGAGTCATCGTAAATGTGTTTTAATGATTTAATCATTTTGCCATTACAGATTTAGTTTGCCTCCATACAGTGTCTTAAAAATCCTTTTGGGCTCCAGCAGATTGGTACAATTTTGTAGTTTCAGAATGAGTGTGACTGATGTCCCCACTTTTCCACTATTTCTTTTGGTACCAGGAATACACTCCAATAGCCTTGAGATAACGTTAACTGCATGTTTTGCCCATCTAGAACCCTGCGAGAGAAACTTCAGTTTTAGCCTTTCAAGTCCCTAAGGAGTTTCAATGATATTTCAGGGATCTTGTTATTAGCCAGGTACAGCAACGGAGAATACTTTTAAACACAGTCCACAAACCTCCATGAAAGCTATCACGTTTGAAATATAAAGCTCAAAAAATTAGCCTCTGAAATGAATTAGACCTACCTGGAGTCCAGAAATCCTTCCTGGGGTTGATGTCAGAGCCTTTACTCAAGAAATGTCTAAGCTCTTTGTTGGTGTGGGGGAAAAAAACTCAGGAATTCTCCTCCCTGGATTTAATGCCCCCAGATTTAAAATGTAGGTATTAGAAACTGGAGCCTTTGAACACCTCCCTTCATCTCTTGACATCTTTATGACAATGTATGGCGCGGTACCTCACTTTGCTGCAATTACGGAACAGACAGCACTGTCGGCAATGTAAGTTGCTCTTAAGTGCAGCAATCCATTCTGAAGAGATGTACAAACATAAACTCTCCATTGTGGCAGGCTTCTCTGAAACCTGAGCATTATCTGTGAATTTTCTCTCTCCTTTTTAATCACTCTGTTAGCTCACCTCTAGCACCCAGTGGCCTAATTTACTAATTAATAACTATTATTAGTTAGTGGAATTGAAAACTGAAATTACTGCCTGCCTTAAACATAATAAAAATTGGCAATCCATTCAGAGTTGTTTTTTTTTTTTCCTTTTTGAAGGGTTGCTTCATTCATTGCACAGTCTGGCAGCGGGGTAGGTGTCATTGTCTGCTTACTACACGGCCCTCATTTCCCGATGGGATGGGATGGGAGGGAGGGAGGGAATTGTCTCTCTGACACATTCAGACTAGAAGGGAAACAACTACATATTTCAAAGGGCAGTTGACCCCTGAGCCACATGAGTTTGTACTATGTGAGCCCACTTACACATATTTTTTTCCAATAAAGACTGTAAGTATATTTTCTCTTCCTTATGGTTTTATTAACTAAAATACCATTTCACTAGCTTATTTTATTATGAGAATATATTATATACTTGTAACAACTATTTATGTTTTGGTAAGTGTTCTGGTCCATGACAGGCTATTGGTATTTAAGTTTTAGCCCTGGCTGGTGTGGCTCAGTGGATTGAGTGCCAGTCTGTGAACCAAAGGGTCAGTAGTTCTATTCCCAGTCAGGGCACATGCCTGGGTTGCAGGCCAGGTCCCTGGTGGGGAGCGCTCGAGAGGCAACCACACATTGATGTTTCTTTCCTTCTCTTTCTCCCCCACTTCCCTTCTCTCTAAAAATAAATTAATAAATATTTTTTAAAAATAGTTAAGTTTTAAAAGAGTCAAAATTTATGTGCAGATTTTCAATTGTGAGGGAGTCCACACCCCTAACCACCATATCATTCAAGGACCAAATGTATGCCTGTAAGATCTTAATAGGAAATATTCTTTCAACCAATAATTACACAATTTAGAAATGTCTGTCTTCTTTACTTCATTGTGCTTAGTTCTCTTAACCCCAACTTTCCTTCATACTTTAGCAAATGACTTCTGATCTCAAGTGACTTCTTTCTTATTTGCAAAGCAAAATGCCCTTAAAGAGAAATGGATGATGTAAGTTCATTGTCTCTTATACGTACAAAGGAGCTAGTACCCAGGTTAAATGCACAGGAAATTAAACAGAAATTATTACCATTAGCATTTTTTTCTTTTTGTAGTTGTTCTCACTGTTGGCTAAGTCAGATCTATTTAAAGTAACAAGTTGTACTTCAAATCTACCCTTCTTTTTCCTAGTACTGTTCCAATAGAGATGCCAATATTATTTTTCATTATAATATGTTTGCACACTAATGTGTATTTGTTTGTTTCATCTGAAGTCTAATGTTTTTGTATGTCAGTCATCAGTGGAGATGCTGAGATGCAGACACCTTGAGTCATATTCCTCCTCTAAAGCTGTCTGTTCTCCAGCAAGGAAACCAAGGTATGAATCCACATGAGAAGCAGTATGGACAAGTAGCTTCAATAGGCACAGGTCACTAATTAAGAACGTATTTCCCATCAGCATTAAAGTCAAGTCTGGAAAGGTTATCACTGCAAAGAGGAAACATCATTGCCCCTCAAACCACATAATCTGGTGCAGATACACTTAAGACAAGTCACGAGGGTAGCTCCCCATATGGAGGCAGGGAGTTACAAAGAAAGCAGATGTAGCAGGCTAGAAAAGATGCCTTTGTAAATACCCAGCATGCTTAGTGTCAGTCACTATTCAGTCAGCTTAGCAGATAATTGGCAAAAGTATCACCTAGTTCTCAAGGTTATCTTAATTATACCTTTTTAATAATCAGTCTAAACTATCAGGTCTTCATGGCTGAGAGTTTGTTGAATGTTTTGCTTCTGACTTCCTAAAGGTATCACATCTCTAAAGCTGAATCTCATTCAAATAATCAATCAATCAATCAATCAATCAATCACCTACTGAGGGCCCATGATTTCTCAGAGCACTGGGATGCCCTCCATGGGAGATACTGCTCTGATCTCTATTCTGGCTATTTACCAGAAGTTCCCAACTGCACCTGCTAAAAGAACAAGTCCATTCAAAGAAGCCCTTCAAATTTGACCCTTTATAGTTTCGCTCCATATTGAGTAGAGAGAAATGCAAACTCCCATGAATACTTTATAAGTTGTTTATCTGTTTTATTCTACTGTATAAATGTATTTTATTTCTAATTAAACGAACATAAAGCAAGCAGGATACTAAGGGAACAAATGTTCAATCTGATTTTTTTTTCAGTCACAGAACCAGAAGTTAATTAGTAGTTAAAGTCAAACCTAAAAAAAAAAGTGTAGTTTTTTAAAATCACTGACATGACAATCACTGACACCTCTAGATTTAAGGCATTTCTTAATTCCAAATGTTAATATCAAATAATATTAACCATCAAGTCAATGGGAAATTAAATTCTGAAACATTCTGAATCCTGAAAAATATCTGACTCCAAGAATTTTGAATCAGATTTAGTAAATCAAATATGCCAAAACTCAAGAGTAAAAGAGTTTTTTAAAATAAGATTTCATTATTGAACCTTACGCAGGGTATCTAGCCTATGAAGTGGGAATGGAAGGGCCACGAGTGGTAAGTGCCACCCAGCACTGTAGGAGTTTTCAGAGGGAGACACACAGATCATTTGAATGGTGTGCATTTTGTACTGAGACTTGTGGGCATGCAAATTATACAAAGGTAAGCAATAATACCACTAATATTTCAAAGAGACTTGCTAAAAGAGATTTGAAATATCACCTCTGCTATTATATACAAAAAGTGCAATTCTTACTTTCAAGAGCCCTGCATGTTTAATTCTACTTTTTAGCCTCTGGTCTTGAGGATGAGTAATTTTATATATAATATGAGTAGATGTTTCCATCTAAGGAACTCATGGATCTTGGAAAAATAACTAGGGGTAGATTAAAAAGTCTTGTCATTGCAAAACTATAATTTAATCACTTCATAAATGTGAATCTAAGGCACATCTAGAGGGTCTTGCTTTCAAGCAGTCAAAGAGTTAATTTTGGTGCCTGTGTTTGTGTGTGGCCTTACCACTTTGAAGACAAAAAGCTTAGCAGGCAGCCTAGTGATGGTGCTTTATGGCAGGTAAAAGAAGTGGACATAAACACATAATACATCTCAATAGGTGAGCAAAATAAGTAGCAGCCTGAGTCATCAGAAAATAAAGAGGAGAGACTCTGACACAGAATATTTCGATTTCGGAGACTATTTCATAGCACCCACAGCAAGTTCAGAGGGCCCCAATGCAAACATTTGGTTTGAAAAAGCTCAGAGGCATGACCTAATTTTTAATTCACCATAAAGTAGAAGTTGTAAAAAAATTAAGTTGACCTCAAGAGTTTCTTGTTTGAATGACCAAAATAAATAAGACAAAACCAGGGTTAGAATATCGCCAATGTCCATATGTCTACATGTCTGAATATGGGTAGAACAAAGAGGAATTTGGGGTGTTTCAGAAGTCTTATTGACTTTGGCGAGTGGATCAACCACGCAGTAATTTGGCACTACCAGCAGACATCACACCATTCCACATGGCTTTTAACTTGGTATCATATTCATAGTCTTTCCAAAGAATGTCTCTCTTTCTTTTTAGATCACAAAATAATTAATGAGAAATGCAGACACATTCTTAAAAATATGAATGTTCAACCTTTCACAGTATCACAAAGCCAAACTGATAAGTCATTCAAAATTGGCACATGCTACTAAATCTGGGGGTCTAATTTATTTGCCTAATTATCAAAGAAGTTGTATGCCATACTGAATGGATAGGCAGGCTAATTTGATGAACTGTCTGGGCATAACATACTTTGAAATCTAAGAAGAGGCCTTCATGCCAAAGAAATTGCAAAGAAATGTTATATGGAGTCAACCGTTGACAGGATTTTTCCCTCAGCTAGAACTCATGTACAAAACATCTCTTAATGGTATTATCTTGCAATGGTGTGTGTGTGTGTGTGTATACACATACATATATTTATATATATACACACACATATATATGGCAAAAATATCAACATTAGGAGGTTAACATACATATATTTATATATATACACACACATATATGGCAAAAATATCAACGTTAGGAGGTTAAAGGGCAAGATGACCTACTATAGGAATAGTCAAATCATTTCAGTAAAGGGCCATGTGGTGAATGTTCTAGCCTTTGCAGGCTCTACATTCTGTAGCAACTACTCAACTCTCATTGTAGCAGAAAAGCATCTTCAGATCATATATAAATGAATGGCTGTGGCCTTCATTTGCTTACCTATGATCTAGCAGGAAAAACTGTATTGACTAAGAAACAGAGGCCAGATCTGTGACAGAGCTCAGTGTTTCTGAACCTATTCCTCAGCTATCTATGCCTTCAGGGAATTAGTATTTCTGAAAGCTCTGAGTTGGTATAATTTAGGTACTGGCATATAACCCAAATATTTACATAATTGCAAACTAGAAATTATTTATAAGGTCATAATTCTGCCTGTAGGTTTTCCAGTTATTTCTTATATGGTTCATTTGGAATGTTACTAAAATTCTCTTTATTCATAATCCTAGACTTGTGATGTCACCATCTGGTATTAGCCTCCAGAATAAATAGTTAGAAAGACACTGAGCACCTTGAACACTAAAGTTGTGCAGTTTTAACAAAGGGATAATAAATCACCTTGAACGTAAATTTAGAAAGACTGTAAAGTCAGGACCACTTTCACAACTTGAAATGAAGATATTAACGTATTTAGATATATAGAATCAATTTAGATATATAGAAAGATGATAAATAGAAAATCAGTACAGATATGTGAATAGAAACATATATGCATTTCTAGCTTTCTGCTAAGAAAGCTTAGAAACAATTGCACCCCAGTAAGAGTGAGCACACCTAGAGCCCAGTTCTTGTGTAAAGGACATTCTCCAGTAAAGGAAAGCATGACTCCTTGAAGGGCTAGACAAGTGCAGGACTGAAACTGTGAGAGATTAAAATGAGCTCAGGATATCTTTTGTTTTAGAAATTAAGAAATAGGGACTCATCAAAAAGACAGAAAACAACTTGAAGTGGCCACCACTGGGCAAACTGGGGATGAGTTGGACAACAAGTAATGGCAGTTAGAGATTATTATGCGGAGAATAAGAATCCATAAGCATACACTGATATGAGTAAATGAATGAATAAATGGTGATGGGGGAAGGAGAAAAGTTTCTCTTAAGTAGTAGAATTATAATTCATACATTAAAAAAGTAATAATAGAATTTAAAAATCACCATAATGATTATTTTAGGCAAGAATCATCAGTGGATGTTAAATTAGTAGTGACTTCCCGCAAGACATTTATTAATTTTGAAAATGGAAACTAGCAATTTTACAGTGAAGAAACCTGGCAGATAACACCTTAACAAATGATCAAAGTTAGATCACTAGTAAGGGGGCAAGTCAATATCATGTGCCTCTTAATATGATGCCCCGAGAAAGACACAGCATCTCTTTGTGGAATTCCTGCCAAAAATTCATGACCTGAATCTAATTATGAGGAAACATTGGCAAACTCTAATTGAAGAACATTTTAGAAAATATCAGGCCTGTACTTTTCAAAAATGTCAGGGTTATGAAAAATTAAGAAAGAGTAAAGATATGTTTAAAATTAAAGGAAACTCAAGGGATATGGCAGCTAGATAAAACACGGGATCCTGGACCATAAGAAAACTTTGTTTTCTGTTTTTATAACTAGTGGGGCAATTGATAAAATTCTCCTAAGGTCTGAGACTTATATAATAGTAATCATATTAGTGATAATTTCTTATTTTTGATAAATCGCACTGCGATGTATAGAGAGAATGCTAAAACAAATGTATTGAAATATTAGCAAGGGGAATTTGTGTGAAAAAAGAATAAAAATTCATTATATACTTTTTTGCAACATTCCAAAGAGTCTAAAATTCTTTCAAAACTGGAAAATTTAAAAAGAAAAAGATATATCTCTGGGGCCAAACTGCCCGTGAATATGAAATGATTGCCTTGGGCAGCATGATGGAATGAGCTGTATTCCCTAACATTTCATATGCTCAAATCCTAACTGCACCCAGTACCTCAGAATGGGACTGTATCTGAAGATAGGGTCTTTACAAAGGTAATTAAGTAAAAATAAAGTCATTTGTGTGGACTATAATTCAACACAATGGGTGTCCTTATAGGAGGAGCAAATTTGGGCACCAATGGGTGCAGAGAGAAGACACCATGTGAAGGCAAAGGGAGAAGGTAGCCACCGACAAGCCAAGGGGAGGGAAGTGATGACAACTTGACTCAGAATTTTAGCTTCTAGAACTGTGAGAAAATAAATTTCTGTTTTTTAATATATTTTTAAAGATTTTATTTATTTATTTTTAAACAGAGCAGGGAGGGAGAAAGGGTGGGAGAGAAACATCAGTGTGTGGTTGCCTCTCTTGCACCCCCTACTGGGAATCTGGCTCACAACCCAGGCATGTGCCCTGATTGGGAATCAGAACAATGACCCTTTGATTCGTAGGCCGGCACTCGGTCCACTGAGCCACGACACCCAGGGCCAGATTTCTGTTCTTTAAGTCACCCAGTCTCTGCTACAGCAGCCCTAGTAAATTACTACTGGTTTACCTACATGAACCTTTTCATTTATGTTCCCTCCTTAGTAAAATGGAGGTCACAATTATCTACCTCAAGGAATTTGTTTACGATTTGTTTACGATCTCCTTGAGATCGTAACCTCTCACATGGCCCCCACTAGGAACCTGGCCTGCAACCCAGGCATGTGCCCTGACTGGGAATCAAACTGGCAACCCTTTGGTTCTCAGCCTGTGCTCAATCCACTGAGCTACACCAGCCATGGCTAAACTGACTTACTTTTTATCTTTTAGCCAATTGCATTACTTATCTCCACAAGAGAGTAATGGTATGATACTGAGAAGTACTGCTCCTACCTATTTGCCTGCTCTATCTGGAATGATAATCCACTACTTAACGAAAGCCACTGTCCAGAGAATCTTGCATGGTTTCATTGTTATGCAGTGGAATATGGTTTCTGAAGGGTGCAGTTTAGTCACATGAGAATAACAAAGCTCATTAAACGTTTTGAAAACTTTTGGGGGATGTAACATACAGCATGATGGCTATAGTTAATAATTCTATACTGCAAATTTTAAAGTCACTAAGAAAGTAAATCTTAAAAGTTCTCAACACAAGAACAACATTTTTTGGTATTTTGTATGGTGACAAATGGTAACTAAATTATTGTGATCATCTTGCAATGTATACAAATGTTGAATCATTATGTTGATACCCAAAACTAATATAATGTTATATATTAATTATACTTCAATTAAAAAATAAAACTTTAAGCTAATCATGAATGTTCACTAGACATTATTCTAAGTCCTCTGTGTGTATTACCTCAATCCTGAGAACAATCCTTTAAATTAAAAACTAGTTTATCATTCCATATTACAGATGTGGAAATTGAGGTTTAGTGAGATTAAGTAGTTTGTCTGATGTCAAAAAGCAAATAAATTACTAAACTGGGCTTTTTTTTTTCTTTTTAATCCAAGACCCATTGTCCACCATGCTCTCTTACAGCATAATTACGGCATCCAACATTTGGCTATATGGGTACATCTTTCCTTTTATGTTTAATGAAATTTAGAATTATGAAGCTATAACTTCTGGAAATTGAATTAAAAAAAATTTGTGTGTGAACCAAAATGTATAAAAGTTTTTGTATGTTAAATAAATAAAATCAAAGATAAATTACAAAGTAGGGAAGAAAGACTGTAAACAGGACAACTTGAATTTGAGAGAAAATACTAAGCCATTGAAACAACAAAAAAAAGCAATGTCTAGGGGAAGGCAATTCCCCAAAGAGGAAATGCAAATGGCTAAAAAATGGGAAAATATTCTATTTATTATTAAATAAGAAAGATAAATTTAAACAAGTTGCTAAGCTTTTGTCTGGTTCTGTTGGTTTTTTTTTCTTTTAAATTTACAAAAATGAAGAAATAAAAAAATTACAGTTGAAAGCATGTGGTTAAACAGGCTTTCCCATACATTGTTGATTGGAGTTCATTTTGCTCAGTGTTTTGGAAAGAACTTTTCTAATAGAAGTTAAAATGCCATAAAAATGTTTATTCTTAGCACGATTACATCACTTCTAGGAATCTAGTCTATAGAAATTATCAGAAATGCTGCTAAAGATGTATGCAAAAAGACACTCATCTCAACATGTTCTTAATAGTAAAATACAAACAAGAAATAACCAAATTATCCATCACATTAATAGAAAAATGACAGGCAAATTCTTTTACAGGTAAGCTGAAAACTATGAAATTGCCATTTTAAGAGGCCTAAAGATAAAAAGGTTTAGTATCAGCAATTTTATGATTTAATCTAATTCATGCAATAGATTCTTCTGCATTTGTTAAATGTTTCTGAAAAAATTGCAATAATAAGGGAAATGCTGTTATGTTACATGAGAAAAATCAGAACACTAATTTGCTATGTAACATAATATCAGTGATGGATAAAATTCATGCAAAAGAAACTTGGAGGAAATATAATACCTGAAGCCTCCGGATGTTGGGATTATAGATTTTTTGTATTTCCTTATTTCATTAATCTGTATGGTAAACCCACAAATATAATAAAAAATAAGAAAAGATAAAGAGAATCATTGTTTTAATTAGTTATTTTTATTCAGATCTTTTAAATATTATCCTCTTAGATGGATAAAATATATTTTGGTGGGCAATTATATCATTAGAGAATTAAAGCACCTTATTTCCCAAAATAATTCTTTGATATATTTCTACTAATCCAAAAGCACATATGCTCAAGATAAAGACTAGCTCTGTAACTATCTCCATAAAACAAGGACCTGACAATGTTTTGTTTGGAGTCTGAGTTAAAGAATTCATTTATAGCAAAGCTGACTGGGGCAAATTTATGAGACTTTTCTATGTGAAGATTGACATCTTCATTCCTGTATTTGTATATCTATATTCAGATTGGAGATGTTCAGTTGGTAGATGTGTTTGAACTCCTTCCTCATTCCATTCTTGACATATAATCATTGAGAGTCTGCCATTAAACAAAAGAAAAAGGATTTAAATGATGATATACTCTTATTTTTAAGAACTTGCCAGAGGGGCTGACCTGGGTGTCGTTTGTAATTTCTGTTGGTTTGTCTTGGGTTCTCTGATCATACCACAGGCAGAGGTGAATCCATAATGGTCTCTTACCTTTTTTTCATGCAAGTCTAAGGACTTTGTATCATGCTACAGCACTAGAAGCGCTATGATGTAATGGACTGCTGTCATTACCCCAGCACCTTAGTATAAAACCATTCTGCAAATTGTCTTTCATTTTACCCCCATTGTTTCTCTAGATATCATGAACTAATTCAAATAGAAGTGAGCTGTGCATTTGGAAGAAGTTATGAAATAAAAGTAAGATTGAGCTCTCTCCATGAAGGTGAGTTCAGAGTTATATTATGAAGCTTCTTTGTAAGATTGCCATATATCATGATGTCCCTTCACACGAGAGTGCTTGTGAGATTTCTAATCCATAACAGAAGCTGAAATTGTCTTAGCTGCTTTGGAAGAGTCTGCATTTTGCTCTTCTCCACCATTTCATTCAGAATCTTGATTCATTGATTATTCTCTCTCCACAATGAGTTCGAAATGTTCTAATGAAATGGCTCTTCATCTAGAATAGAGGCTGTAACACCAAGTATCTCCTACTTAAAAACAAATATAAATATCTTTTGACTTTAAGCTTTTCTCTAGCTACAAATTTCTCCCATTTTCTTAACACTGAAACTTATCAAAATAAAAAAAAAAACAGTTGTACTCTTACCTCTCCTTCCCTGCTCAAATCACAATCATTATTTCAGTCCCCCCTCCCATTTTGTTAAAGGTACTCTATTGCCAATTCACATTAAAAACTTCCAGTCTTTAGCATACTTGTCTTCTTTCTGAATTTTAATTTCGTAAGTGTCAGCCTAAATGATCCATATCTTTATTTGCTGAAAGCCATGTGAAATGTAATAAAATGACTGTGAATAACAGAAAAAAACTCTCTGTAGTCTCAGCGTTTTCCTGTGGTTTTCTTTTTCATTCCTCTTATTCTTCAGTCCTGCCAGAAGCTACCTCACACAAAAACTGCACGTTTCAATCCTACCCTTGTTTGTCATTTCTGTCTGGACAAGCCTGCAGGGGTGTATTTACTCTCCTTCCCATTGCTGCTGCGGCCTGATGAAAGGAAAGGAAGACAAGACGAAGTCAGGGCCCCTCATTTCGGGCGTGCTGACAATGTCAGGAAGATGGCTGTGACTGACTCTGTGGTGGTGGTGGGTGTGGGGGCGGAGACTGCCCCTGAGAATAGCTAGAAATGTGTCTGTTCCAGACACATGTCCATTCATCCAGAGGGTGTGCCACACTCTTAGGAACTGGGAATAAAGCAGCAAACACCACATATAATAATCCCTGCCCACACGGAGTTTACATTCTGGTGGCAAATTTCTATTCCTAGCATAAGCCTCAGACTTGCAGGATCAGAAACCTGACTAGTGACCACCCAAGAAGAGTTCACATACTAGAGCTAGATACAAATTAATTACTCTCAGAGAAACTGATGAATAAAGCCCAAAAGTGGATGCAATAGAAAATACTGACTTCTAGGAAAAAATTAATTGTGCCAGCATGATCAACACATTCTCTCTCCATGGTCTGTAGTTAAGTTACTTGAAAAAGCCAAACAATAATAAACAATTTTAACTCCAAGATTGCCAATATATTTATTCACAATAAGAATGATGCTAGACTCCAGGTTTCACTCATATAACCATCTCATTTCCTCCTCAGACAATTAAACCTAACCATGGTGTGCACGGACTCAAATTAAAGGAAGTTCATGGGGTGAGCTAGAGGTTAGTAGCATCAGGCTTAGCTAGACGCATCCAACTCATACTAAGGATAATCTTGCTCATAGGATGTGAACATTCCAAGCCTAGCAGCCAACATTCCCACAGTCCTGGACGTTGCTTGGAAGACCACCTGTCAACACTTCTTCTGCAAAGCTTACAATTCAACATATTAGCATTTCTGAAGAAAGATGGTGTCAATCATATCCCAGTCCAGTCTTACGAGCCCGAAAGCCACCGAGTTTCTCGAAGGTACCTTTGCTAGCCGAGTTCTGATTCTCATGTACAGAATAGAACTAATGCTCGGAGCACAGTCGTGTTTGCTTTGTGTTCTCTGTGAAAACAGTATGAACTCAGGTAAGTCTTAGACAGCCTCTCTGACAATCAGTTTTGCCATCTTCAAGTGAGCAGACTGCATTATATGATCAGAGAGTTTTTTCTACTTCTAGGGCAGAGGCAAACAGACTGGTTCCACAGCTGAGTTGACCTGAGAGAGGATTTTATCAAAGGTAGACCGGGGCACTGTGGTGGGGCTGAGGCCAGGAGAAGGCTAGTCTAAAGAATGAAAAACAGAGTCAGTTCGTAAATTGGAGATAGTCACGTGCAAGGAAACATCTGACGATGACTGTGGGTGTCCGAACTTTTGGCATCGCTGGGCCACACTGAAAGAAGAAGAGTTTTCGTGGGCCACACAATAAATACACAAACACTAATGAAAACAAAAACAAAATCTCATAATGTTTTAAGTAAATTTACCATTTTATTTCGGGCCTCATGCATTGTCATTGTGAGCGGTGGGTTGGCCACCTCTGGTGAGAACTAAGATAGTATATGGTAGGATTAAACTGAACTCATTATGTTTAGAGTTTTTTTTATTTTTTTAAATCAATGGTTCTGAGCCCAATCAGACCCAATCTCAACCCAATCTTTCCTAAAACATGTACTTTTATATGTTACGAGTATTCTGAAGTAATCAGATGTGTGAAAACACATGGCATCGCTGTGTGCGTCAAATAGCTGTGAGTGCAGACTAAGAAGTACAGGTGGGTTAAATGGAAAATTTAATTCAAGATGGTCAGTGATACAAATGTCAAAAATGGTAAACAACTTCCTGGCACTGCTTCCAATGAAACAAAGTAGGCTTTCCTTTGACTTACATGACAGTAAACATTCTGGGGAAAATGTCATTGGATGTTAAAATTGTGATAATTATATAAATATTAAAGTGGAATTCCACTGCAGGCTGGATTCATTATAGGATTTTACAAACACCTGTGGCAGAGAAGTCTAAAATTTTACAGGACAGAGGAACA